>CM057930.1:6892970-7067182 GCA_030141595.1 Chydorus sphaericus
CTTCAGTTCATCCCTTTTATGGAGCGGCTCTTTGATGAGAACCTGCTCTTTGGCAAAGGGTGGACAACCAATGAATCCCTGCGACCTTTAGCATACAGCACTTTGGCTGATCTGGTCCACCACGTTCGCCAGCATTTGCCAATGACAGATTTGGCAAGGGCCGTTCACCTTTTTGCCAAAAACGTTCATGACGAGTCGTTACCCACTAGTATCCAAACCATGTCTTGCAAGCTCCTCTTAAACCTTGTCGAGTGTATCCGCCAGCGCTCAGACGTGGAAAATGGACCTGGGAGAGATCTCCTCATTGAAATGCTGGAAGTTTTTGTCCTGAAATTCAAGAGCATCGTCAAACTTCAGCTTCCAACTCTGATGGGAACGAAGAATAAAGCAGATGGACAATCTTCTAATGGATCAAGTGAATCACCGTCGTCTCCGTCCCTCAGCTGGTCTAATACTCAAGTGCCTTCTACATCATCACCTCCTAGTGCTGCGGAAATCAAGACGGAAGAAACCCGAGCATCCCTACTTCTTCTAGATAACACCAAGGAAGAAAAAGAGAAGATGATGAAGTTTTCTGCCCGACTTCCAGGACCCGTATTTAGCATCACAGAGTGTCGTAGTCTGGTCAAAACTCTGGTCTGTGGAGTCAAGACGATCACTTGGGGTTGTGCCGCATGTAAAACACCGCTGGATGCTACGAACGCCACTCCGGCAACGAAGAATCTTCAACCCAAGAGACGGTCATCTTCATTCGTTTAGTCATTTGGGCCATGAAGGCCTTGGACATATACGCCCTGAACGTCCCTGTTGTCGGAGAAGCGACCAACGGAAGTACTACAGCTTCAGTAGGAAGTTCTTCCGGTTTCCCTTCAGCTGCCGTCCGCCAGGTCGCCCCTCCTCAGACAATTCGTTCCAAAGAGGAGAAAGAAGTGTTGGAGCATTTTGCTGGAGTTTTTTGCTATGATGAATCCGCAAACGTTCAAGGAAGTATTTGCCACGACGATTGACTACGTCGTGGAGCGAATCTACCGCAACAGCGCCCTCCAAGTAGTGGCCAACTCCTTTTTGGCTAACCCGTCCACTTCGGCCGTGTTTGCAACGATCCTAGTAGAATATTTGCTGAATCACATGGAAGAGATGGGATCCAATATGGAACGATCCAACCTGTACCTAAAGCTATTTAAGCTCGTCTTTGGCAGTGTTTCCCTGTTTGCGGCCGAAAACGAGCAGATGCTCAAGCCCCATCTGCCGCACATAGTCAACAAGTCAATGGAGCTAGCGCTGAGTGCTAAAGAGCCTTACAACTACTTCCTGCTTCTCCGGCGCTCTTCCGCTCTATCGGTGGAGGAAGTCACGACCTTCTCTATCAAGAATTTCTTCCGCTCCTCCCCATTTGCTCCAGAGCCTTAACAGCCTCCAGAGTGGATTGCACAAGCAACACATGAAGGATCTTTTCGTCGAGCTTTGCTTAACGGTATTTTCATTTTTTATTTCTTTTCTTATTCTTATCATAGTTTCAATCTAATTTTTTTTTCATTTCTTCTAGGTGCCTGTTCGTTTATCCTCACTCTTGCCATACCTTCCGATGCTCATGGATCCTCTCGTTTCGTCATTAAACGGTTCTCAAACGCTCGTGAGTCAAGGCTTGAGGACGTTAGAGCTGTGCGTCGATAACCTTCAGCCAGACTTTCTGTACGAACACATTCAACCAGTGAGAGCGAGCTAATGCAAGCATTGTGGCGTACTCTTCGCAATCCCAATGACCAAATCGCTCATGTCGCTTTCCGGGTTTTGGGCAAATTCGGTGGTGGAAACCGTAAAATGATGGTGGAACCTCAGCGTCTGGATTACTGGGATAAAGAAACAGGGCCCTACATCGTCATACACTTCCAAGATCTCAAGCAGCCCGTTTCACTTCCCGTCGAGAAAGTGATCGAAACTGCATTTTCCGCGTTAAAGTCCAGCAGTACCGAGCCTTTCTATCGTCGGCAATGCTGGGAAGTGGTTCGATGTTACCTGCTCTCTTCTCTTCAAATGGATGACGAGCGAATCACGATGCAGCGGCTCCTATCACATCAATCTTTCCTGGAAGGGGACATTCATCCAGTTCAGAGTCCTTCGTTTCAATGCGTCGACAAACAGGCTCGACACGTTCATCAGACGGCAGTGACGGCCGCTTTCGTCGCTGCCGCAATTAAGGAGCTCCGTCACTCGGTCATTCCTACGTTGGTCGGGCTCATCCGGCACTACACACTAGTTGCCGTTGTTCAACAAGCTGGACCTTTTCCTGTTCTTGTTCCGGGTAGATCAGCCCAAAGATACAAGGGATGGACCCACTCGTCCTCGTTGATGCTCTCGCCACCATTATGGGCCATGAAGAGAAGGAACTGTGCAAACCTGGTCATCTGGCCTTATTGTTAATGCTCGACACTGCTACGATTGTGCTAGGATCCAAAGAGAGGGCTTGCAAGCTTCCGTTGATGGAATACTTATCAGAGCGGATGTGCAGTTTGTGCTACGACCGAGCTTGGTAAGATACATGATAATTTATATTACCAATTACGTTGTATATATGATATATATATATTTCCCTCTGAACTAAATTTGTTTCACGATTACTTAGGTACGCCAAATTAGGTGGATGCATCGCTATTAAGTTCCTCTTTGAGCGAATGGCTTTCAAATGGGTTTTGGAACATCAGTACGTCTTCATGAAAGCACTTCTTTTTGTTATGATGGACCTTACGGGGGAAGTGTCGAGTGGAGCAGTAGATATGGCAAAGGCCAATTTAGAGAAGATGCTTCAGCTGTGTGCTGCTCCCATTACGGATCCACCATCTCCTTCTAACGAGCTCTTAGCGGCGCAGAGGAAGAGTTTGCACGATGTGACCCACGAGCTCGTTCGACAAGTAACAAGCCCTAATTCAACGGTGAGAGAGCAGGCAATGCATCTCCTTCAAGTGCTAGCCAGGATCACCAATTCAACTCCAACGGCCATCATGGAACCGCACAAAGAAGTGCTGCAAGACATGATTCCTCCTAAGAAGCACCTTTTGAGACATCAGCCGGTCAACGCTCAGATCGGCCTAATGGATGGCAATACTTTCTGTACCACTCTTAATCCTCGGTTGTTCACTATTGACCTCAACATTGTTGAGCACAAAGTGTTCTACCACGAACTCCTCTCCCTCTGCGAGGTGGACGATACGGTTCTACTGAAGCTTCCTTGTTACAAGTCAGTTAGCAACTTGACTCCTCTGAGAAAGTCGGCGTTGAAAGCATTAGCCTTGCCACTACATTACTCAGTGCCGTGAAAAGATCCTCAGCGTCATTTTCAAGGCACTTAGCTGCAACAACGCGGAGCTCCAAGAGACTGCATTCGGCTGTATGAAGAAAATCGTGACTGGCACTCAAATCGAGATGGAGACTGTCCATGCCGCCGTCCGACCACTTTTGCTTCTGTTAGGAGACTATAGATCATTGTCTACCAACGTGATTCTCCGCTTATCACACACTACTCAGCTCTTCCCTCACGTCTTCAATGAGAAGCTCTGCGAGCAACTCCTGCAGCACTTGCGCAAGTGGCTTGAAGTCGTTATTGTTGCCTTCAAGACGGGGGGAAACCGGCCGGTTGCTACATCATCCAGTTCTACAAGTAGTAGCTTGTGTAGTAATGAAGTGAAGATTGCCATCGGCATCATAGACTTGTATCATCAAATCCCAGCCGCTTCTGCCCGATTCCTCGAGATCCTCTGCAAGTTGGTGCTCCAGACAGAACGAGCGCTGGGACTGGAACCAGGGAGCCCGTTTCGTGAATATCTGGGGAAATTCCTCCTCAGGTATCCCAACGAAACAATGGATTTCCTCACCCGGGATGATGTCATCGCGGATAACGATTGGAATCGTTTCCTAGAACACTTCATACGACATCCTAACGGGAAACCATTCCGTGATGCCATCTTGGGTAATACTGCCCGTTTAATTGGATTGGTGCTAGGAGGACTTCCGTCCGAGACACAAAATCCCAAGCCTCATGCACTTCAAGTTATAATCCGGATGCTGCGGATCCTAATACGTAAAGAGGACCAGTGGATTGCAGGACAGCCGGAGCTTATTGCTGTTTTAACTAAAGCTTGGTGTTCTGGCCGCTACGAAGAGAAAAAGATGAGCTCCAACAGTCCTGGGCTTTGCATTGCCGAGAGGAAAGAGCAGCGTCAGATGGCGAAAATTTTATTACACTACTTTCAGCAGCAGCCAGAAGCAGTAGAACTCCTCTTCCATTTGCTCAGAGCCCTTTGCGAGAGGACAATACCAGATTTTTACTTCCTAAAAGAATTCTTGGAGAAAACCGTGAGCCAAACGTACGGTGCTGAATGGAAGCGGACGGCCTTTTTCAAGTTTGTCGAGCTCTTCCGGGATCCGACTCTGAGCCAGGAGTTGAAAGCTAAAATCTTGCAGCACGTTATTATCCCTGGTTTTGCCGTTAGCTTTGAGAGAGGAGAAGGCGAAGTGTTGATCGGAACACCTCCGACTCCGGACCAAGATAACAATGATAGCGTCGTTAGTGTTTTCATTAACAAAGTGATTGATCCTGACAACCCATTTGGTACTTCAGATGCCGTTAGAATCCTACTCCTCCAGCTCAGCTGTCTCCTCGTCGAGCAAGCCAGCGACCACATTCACGATGCGGCCAACAAGCGTCAAGGAAACAAACTACGCCGGCTCATGACTTTTGCATGGCCGTGTCTCTTGTCCAAGAACAGTGTTGACCCTACTACTCGCTATCATGGTAAATAAGAAATTAGCTTTTAATATTTACAACTTTTCATTAATCTTTATTTTTATCATTTTTGTTAAAAGGTCATTTGCTGCTTAGTCACATCATTGCCAAATTTGCCATACACAAGAGGATCGTTCTTCAAGTGTTTCACAGCCTCCTCAAAGCTCATGCCGTTGAAGCCCGCAATGTTGTACGACAGGCACTCGAGATTCTTACGCCAGCCATGCCACTCCGGATGGAAGACGGTAATACGATGCTCACTCATTGGACGAAAAAGATTATTGTAGAAGAGGGCCATACAATCGCCCAGCTGGTGCACATCCTTCAGCTTCTTGTCCGGCACTACAAAGTATACTACCCAGTGCGACACCATTTAGTTCAGTACATGGTGACGTCAATTCAGCGTTTGGGATTTACTCCGACGGCCACGCTGGAACACAAGAAATTGGCCGTCGAGCTAGCCGAAGTGGTCCTTAAATGGGAATTGCAGCGGATGAAAGACGAAGCTGATTCCGGTGGAGAGTCAAGCGATGAAGCTCCACCGTCCACCAAGAGACTTTCCGTCGACGGAGCTCCCGAACCCAAAAAAGCTCGACTATCAACTTCAGGCAAAATGACAACTGAGGTGAACAAACCTATTGAAAAGACCCACTGTGACGCAATCGCCAATTTCCTTCTCCGACTGGCGTGTCAGGTATGTCGTAATTTTTTTTTGTTTTTTTACTTAAATTTTATATTCACTTAAAATGTAAACAATGTTTTTCATCTGAAGGTGAATGATGCTGCCGCCACTGTTAATAGTAGCGGGGACCAACTCTCAAAACGATGCGTTTCCCTCCTCAAAATGGCTTTGAAACCGGACGTATGGCCCAATTGTGAGTTGAAATTGGCTTGGTTTGATCGGCTCTTCCAGACGGTGGATAACCCTCCTGCTGCTGCAACTCCAGCAGGAGCCTTGGCTGCAAATCCACCAATTTCACCAATATTTGCACGGCTCTAGAGCTTTTGACCTTTCTGTTAAGCATTCTCAGAAAAGAGCAGATCTTGGCAGGATTCAAACCACTTCAACGGAGTCTCGCCTCTCTCATGAACAGTAACAATCCAAAAGTGATCCGTTGTCTCCATGGCCTCCTCTCTCGGCTTATGACCGTCTTCCCGACAGAGCCGACTAATTCGAACGTAGCGTCGAAACACGAAGAACTAGAAGGGCTTTACGCCTCGGTGACGAAAGCCATATATGAAGGATTAGGAGCTTACGAGAGGAACACCACTGCATCTTCTATGACTCTCTTAGGCACGTTAATGTTACTCAAAGCGGCCTGCACCAACAATCCTTGCTATATCGACAGACTGATCACCTCTTTCATGAGGGCGCTTCAGCGTATGACTCGGGAACATCTTTTACCCGCTTCGGCAACTGTTCCTCCAGCGGCCGTAGTACCCGATACCGGCTTCACCGCCTGCGAGTTACTCATCCTCAGCTTAGACTTAGTCAAAAATCGGTTGGAGTCATGGGGGTGGAAATGCGAAAAGCTTTTATTGGATCAATACTCGTCGGTCTTTTGGAGAAAAGTACGGAACCGAAGCTAGTGCGCGCTATCGTCCGGATGCTGGACGACTGGGATGAAAAACTAAAACGCCAATCGCCATCAATCAAGGACCTAGCCTCCGGAGAAGTCGATTCTTCTAGTAAAGATGATGCAGTGTCTGGAGAAACGTTGTCCCGGATGACGTAGAGCTTAACAATTGGATTTCTGAACTGATCAACTACGTTTTATTGTGAAGAGACCCTAAAGAATTCAGAGCTAGTTTCTAAACTGGAAACCGGCATTCCTTGCAGGACTACGCTGCCCGCAGCCGGCCACTCGAGGCCAAGTTTTTTGAGGTATTGGACACGAGCATGAGAAGGAAGCTGCACGACCGTCTCTCTACATCGTGTGTTCCCAAAATTGGGAAGCAATCCTGGCTCATTATTGGATCAAGCAATGTCTGGAATTGATTTTAGTTACATCTGTCACTGGGTATGTCCATCCAGACTGCTCAGGGACAGCTCGCTTCCGAGCATTACATCTGTCATAGCTTCAGCGGATGCGCTGAAGGGAGACTTTCACAGGTAGCTGGGAACAATCAAAGAAGAGCCGGAAGAGCTACTGGACGTCTTTGCTCACGTCAAGGAAGACGACATTGACATGGATCTCAGTAGCGTTCCCACAGAGCATGGAACTAATAAGACAGGGCTTGCCACACTGGTGAACCGGCAAGTCAAATTTCTTGAGAGTGGCCGTGAAGTAACTTGCTCCCGTTTTCTGGAGGCTGTCGCGCAGCTTGCTCACATGGACACTCCGCTGGCGGAAGCACTTTTGGCTGGAGCTATCCCTCGCATCTGGAAGGTCCTCGGAGAAACGCCAAAAGCAAGCTCTCTCGGTCGAACTTGTTCCCTTTTGTGTAGCGAGCTCATGTCATACAGAAAGATTGCCAACCAAGTGCAATCAACACGTTTGCTGAAGCTTTGTCACTCTGCAAATCCATCAATTCGGATCAAACCCATGCTCCCTTAAATACCTGGGGCAAGTCACACAATCTCTGGCATCGAATGACTCTGATGTTGGAACAGCTAGCCTTTGAAGGTGCTACCTCCCAATCAAAAGTGGCGAAGCAAAAAGAAAGGCTGGCAGTGACTACGAATCCGGAATCCGAGAGGCCTATCTCACCAGAAAACGTTGGATGCCCTTCGGAGATGTATTAGGTACTTTTAATTAAATTGTTCGTTTCCATTGAACATAGTTTAAACAAATCAACATTTGATTTTAGTGCACTGAAAGAGGAGGATTTATGGAGTGGTCTGTGGCAGCGTCGCGCCCACTTTCCAGAGACGGTAATTGGGATAAGCGTACGAACAACAAGGATTTTCGAGCAGGCTCAAGGAACGTACGAGCTCGCCATTGACAAAAGGCTCGGCAGGAATTCGCAATTAATCCTGCCCCCGTCTCACTTCAAAGTGAATACCGACTTCTTGAGGATCACTGGATTCAGCTGTGGAAAGAGCTAAACAGTGGGAAGCTACTTCAAGAATTTGGCAACTCACCCGGTTGTACTAACTACCAACTGGTGCTGGAAAGCGCTTGGCGAACTCCAAATTGGCCTGTCGTTCGTCTGATGCCTTTAACTCAATTAGAGCAGGCCTGTCCCAAGGAATATGCTTGGAAGGTTGCAAAAATTTTTATTTATTTTACACTTAAAAATTATTATTATTATGTTTTATTTATTTTATTTTTTCATTTTTATATTATTTTCATAAGGTAAATTTGTATAGAGGATTTCTAGCCCATGTGCCAGCCAGAAGAACATCATGCCAACTTGGTGGAACGATTTGTCGAAGTAGCAAGTAGCCTCTGCATCCGGGAATGGAGACGACTTCCCGCTATCGTTTCCCACGTTCACTTGGGAACGCTTCAGGCTGCCCCAGCAAGTAGTGGAGCTGCAAGAAGCCGCCCAGATCCACCAAGGTCTCCTTCAATCAGCGGCCTGGAACTCTCCACGATGTTAAAGCAATTGTCAAGACGTGGAGAAATCGGTTGCCGGTCATCGCGGATGATTTGAGCCACTGGAGTGACGTGTTACTTGGCGACAACATCATTATCAGTTCATCGTATCCCATTACGACCAGCAGAGCGACCAGCAAGCGAGGTGCCCAGTCAATGCTAGGGGTTCACGCCTCTGCTCAAGCCATAATTCATTTCGGGAAAGTCGCTCGGAAGCACAACTTGACGGGCGTCTGTCTCGACTCTCTCGCTAGGATCTATAGCATTCCTAGCGTCCCTATTGTCGACTGTTTCCAGAAGATTCGTCAACAGGTCAAATGCTATTTACAGGCTGCTAACGTTTTGGGAAAGAACGAGCTGCAAAGAAGGGTTGGAAGTGATTGAGTCCACAAACCTGAAGTATTTCGCCAAGGAGATGACTGCCGAGCTCTACGCCCTTAAAGGAATGTTGTTAGCTCAAATTGGCCGTGCGGATGACGCTAATAAAGCATTCTCGGCCGCCGTCCAGATGCACGACACTCTGGTGAAAGCCTGGGCTCTTTGGGGTGACCATTTAGAGCAGGTATTTACCAAAGATTCCCGCAACATCACGATCGGAGTCTCTGCCATCACTTGCTTCCTTCACGCCTGTCGCCATCAGAATGAATCTAAATCTCGAAAGTATCTAGCCAAAGTACTCTGGCTCTTAACATACGACGACGCAAAACTGTCTCTAGCGGAAGCGATGGATAAATATTGTGTTGGAGTCCCACCCGTTCAGTGGCTTCCTTGGATTCCTCAACTCCTTGTCTGCCTTGTCAGAAATGAGGGAAAGCTGGTGCTCAACTTGCTGAGTCAAGTTGGGCGGATGTTCCCTCAAGCCTGTTTACTTCCCTATCCGTACTCTTTATTTGACTTTAAAGATCGAACAGCGAGAGCGATTGAAAAGTACGGCGGAACAAGCTGCTAATAGCACTCAAGCTGCGCAACCCGATGGAGGTCCTGCAGCAGCACCAGCAGAAGGTCCTAGCAGGTCCCATCAAAGCAACTGAGCCAATGTGGCGCTGCTCCCGGATCATGCACATGCAGAGAGATCTTCATCCGACTGTTTTATCCTCCCTGGAAGGGATCGTTGACCAAATGGTTTGGTTCCGTGAAAACTGGTAAGCTTATTATTCTGCTAGATTTTAGATAAATATGTTACTATTATTTATTGATTTTTTACCCAGGTACGAGGAAGTACTCCGCCAGCTTCGTCAAGGTCTCACCAAGTGCTACGCAATCGCGTTCGAGAATCGTGGATCTGTTGCGGATGCTACCATCACGCCACACACTTTGAGCTTTGTGAAGAAGTTGGTTGCCACTTTTGGGATCGGAATCGAAAATATTGCCAATTCTGCTAGCGGATCGTTTGGAAGCGCAGCCTCGGAAAGTTTGGCGCGTCGAGCTCAAGCTACTGCCCAAGATCCAGTAATATTCTTACAGATATTTTGTAATTGATTGTTCCTACATTTTTTTCCTTATTTTCATGTACCATTTGTAGGTCTTCCAGCGGATGAAAACTCAATTTTCCACTGATTTTGATTTTACATTACCTGGAGCTATGAAACTGCATAACTTGATTCATAAGTTGAAAAAGTGGATAAAAATTTTAGAAGCAAAAACGAAACTCTTTACCAAGGTATTAAATATTTAATTCTGGATTTATTTCCGTGTAGATTAATTATAATTTAACTACTGTATATTAGATCGTTCCTTATCGAAGAAAAGTGTCGTTTTCTCAGTAATTTTCAACCTCCAGACTGCAGAAGTGGAGCTTCCTGGAGAATTCCTTCTTCCAAAAGTAAGTGAATTTATTACAGATAAAAAATTAATTGACCCTTTTGAACGTGATGTATACCATTTCATGCTGAGAGCTGCTCCCATTAATTTGGTCGAGCTCTTCTTTGATTCTCTGCTGATAAGATCTGATTCATTGAAGATTAATTTAAGTTAATCATTTTACGCTATAAATAACAATTATTATATGGTTTTTTATAGCATACATAATTTTGAATATTTTTATAGCATACACACTATTACGTGAGGATCGCACGCTTCCTACCTCGGGTAGAAATCGTTCAGAAGCACAACACGGCTGCCCGGCGGCTCTACGTTCGTGGTCACAATGGCAAAATCTATCCTTACCTAGTGGTGAATGATGCCGGTCTAGGGGATGCTAGGTAATTTAGCTTTACTAGATTCTGGTAAAAAATGTTCTGAACATTATTTTAATGTAGGAGGGAAGAAAGAGTTTTTGCAGCTTTTACGGATGCTAAATCATTACCTAAACAAGCACAAAGAGACTTCAAGGAGGTTTCTGAATTTCACTGTCCCTCGAGTGGTAGCCGTATCTCCTCAGATGAGGCTCGTTGAAGACAATCCATCTAGCGTTACTCTTCTCGACGTGTACAGGCAGCGATGCGCCAAGCGCAACATCGAACATGACATGCCCATCGCTAAATATTATGAAAGATTGGCCACCGTACAGGCCAGAGGCAATCAGGTAAAACTATTAATTAAATTATCTCTTCCATCACTAATTGTATTTCAATAGGCGAGTCACCAAGTACTTAGAGACATCCACAAAGATGTGCAGCAGATTATGGTACCGCGAACGTTACTCCGCGAATGGGCCTAGCTCTACTTTTCCTTCCGCTACAGCTTACTGGACCTTCCGGAAGATGTTGACTCTTCAAATGGCTCTGGTGAATCTGGCAGAGTATGTCCTTCATCTGACTCGACTCAATGCTGACATGTTGTACATCCACCAAGATTCCGGACTACTCAGTGTCGCTTACTTCAAATTCGATGTCGACGAGGTAGTTTCCTAAATATTTTATAAACTTATCCAAAATGTAATCATTTTTTTTTTGTTTAGACAAAAGGGGAACTTGACGCGAATAGGCCAGTTCCTTTCCGCCTCACTCCGAATATGGCCGAATTTCTAACGTCTATTGGAGTAGCTGGTCCATTGACTGCCAGCATGATTGCAGCTGCTCGATGTTTAGTTCAACCTAGTGCCAAAGTTTCAGCAATTCCTGAAAGCCGTGCTCCGGGACGAAATGATTGCTTGGCACAAGAAGAAGACGGCGGATGAAAAGGATGTGAATGGGGGTGGAAACGGTGGACAGCAAGTGGAGGGTGAGATTCTGATAACTCTGGTGAACAAGGCTGTTACAGCAATCATTAGCCGACTACAGGGACTGTCCACGTTTGATGGCAATGATTCGAAAGTGAGCACTTTAGTCGCAGCTGCTAACAGTAACGACAACCTCTGTAGGATGGATCCAGCTTGGCACCCATGGTTGTAATAGATTAAGTGTTTTTCTATTTTAAATATGTATTGCTTTTGTACTCATTTCCCAATATGCGATCTTCGTTTGATGATGCCTTGAAGGCTTTCAATACAACATTTTGGAACCACTGCTTAGCCTATATGACTACTTGTTAAAATTAGGATTAGTTTTAAAAAAATTATTATTGACGAGACAAATTACGAGAATTGAAAAAGTTGGCTTGATCAGTATGGTCCTCCATGGCTCTGGTATGGTCACATAAGTCACAACTCACACATGGTTTAAATAAAAGTAAATAGTGGACATTTGGCAATCTTGCTTTTGTTTACACTAGTGTCTTTACAGCCTTAAACAGTCACGGCGAACTGCGGCGTTCTAACTATACGTTCTAACTATCAGCTCACCGTGTTTATATTTTACTTTTTTTACCAACATGTGGTCTTAGATCTCCGCATTGTTTCTTATTTGTTCTAGGCCATTTTGGTGTATTATTATTGCTAGCAACATAAGGAACCAACTGTAATTTTGGAGGGTATTTCCTAGTGTGTTCTTACAACTGAAAAACTTCCATCTACGTTACGACTTCAATAGAATGAGTCTGTCCACAGGTTTCTTGCTTTTGCAGATGAACAATATCAGCAACATACATTTTCTGTCAAAATTTATAGCTCAAGCCCTTCAAAAGGTAGACAAAACTTTGTATGTACAAGTTATTCCTAATAGTACTTCAGCAGATAAACTGTCCTACTACAACCACATTGTCAATCAAATCTACCTCTCAGCATCTTCAAAAAAAGACAAGGTTGACACCAGAGTTATTTTGTCTGATTTTCGTGATCATCTATTGGGTATTAAAGTGAATAATGAACAAGATCATGGAATTCAAACCAGCAAAAAAATTGACACTGTGTTAACAATTGGCAAAGATTATTTTACAAGTGTCTTGCTCAATAAAAGTGAGACTATCTGCAGTAAGTCCATAATTGTAGAAGATGATCAACCTGAATCACCCATAACTGATAAGCTAATTAATTCAAGTAAATTTGGGGCCATTCAAAATCTGGCAAATGAAGATAAAATATATCAACACGTTGTTCTTGGTGGAACTTTTGATAGACTTCACACAGGTCATAAAATGTTACTTTCAGCCGCCATCCTTCGTTGTGAAACGAGATTGACCATTGGTGTAACAGAAGGAAGCATGATTCATACTAAAAAGCTTTGGGAACTTATTGAGCCATGCCAGACAAGAATTGAAAAATTGAAAGAGTTCCTCATGGATATTGAGCCCCGTCTGGATTACAACATAGTCCCCATTCTGGATCCTTATGGGCCAACTGCCTCTGATCCATTGTTACAGGTATGGCGTTAAATTATAAATATTACATCGCCCTCAATATATTCATGTCATACAACATTGTTCCGTTAAAACTCAGATGATCGTAGTAAGTGAGGAAACGCTGAATGGAGGTCTTAAAGTGAATGATTTGAGGAAGGAAAACAATTTGAGCGTCTTGGACATCCATCCAATATCTTTGGTTGATGACATTCAAGCATCTAACGGAGAAGAGAACAAGATCAGCTCATCTTCCCTTCGGAAGCGTCTTCTTGGAACACATTTAAAATCACCAAAAGTAACGCTTTTAAATGTTTATTATTATTATTATTTTTACAAAAATGTTATTGATATTGCGCGGCGAATAGGAGAAGAGCAAGCCTTTTGTCATCGGTCTTACTGGTGGTATTGCTAGTGGAAAAACAACCATCTGCAATCGCCTGAAAAGTTATGGAGCTCGCGTTATTTCTTGTGATCATCTCGGTCATACGGCTTACAAAAAAGGAACTAAATGCTATCACCAACTTGTGGAATACTTTGGTGATAAAATCTTGAATGCAGATGATGGAGAAATCAATCGCAAATCTTTGGGACCCATCGTGTTTCGTAATAAAGTAAGAAAACTTGCTTTATTTTAGATTATGCACTTCATTGTTCATAAATTAAATTAAATTATCAGGAGCATTTGACTAAACTAAACAGCATTGTGTGGCCGGAAATTCGTCAGTTATATTTGAAAGAGCTGGAGGAGATGAAAACAGAAGGCTTTGATGGAGTAGTCATCTTAGATGCGGCAATACTTCTTGAAGCCGGATGGGATGAAGATTGCCATGATGTATGGGTCTCCATTGTACCTCCGGCTGAAGCAGTTCAAAGAATTAGTAAGCGTGACGGTCTGTCCACTCTCCAAGCAGAGGAACGAATTACATCACAGCTGAGCAATAAAGAGCGAGTTTCGCGTGCCAATGTCGTTTTTTGTTCTGTTTGGGAACCGGAAGTTACCGCCGCTCAAGTTGAAATAGCCTGGCAATTTGTGAAATCTTATTTAGCTGCATAAATGTAATATCTAAATTGTTAATACAAATAAATAAATGGTGGACTAAATCCTTCAATGTGGCAGAATTTTTCTCTTATTATTTCGTTAACGAATTCAACTGATAAATTTAAAAAATCCTGAAAAAAAAATGATGGACGAACATAATACTATAAAGTGGTAAAATTTTGTATTGGAAATACATATTTCTATTGTCTTTTGTGGTGAAAGTCGCGTAGACCTACCGTAATACTCTGCCTTTGATTCTCATAAGCAAATCTCTTTGAAAAAAGTTGTTATGCACTAAAATCGATTCTTATTAACTATCGATTAATCGGACGATTGTTTGATTACGTATGTGTCACTAATCTGTTTGGGAGGTTATTCACTCAGTCACTTCACTTGCTAGAAGTACCGAGTTAATTGTGAGAGCAATTGCCATTTCACCGAGTTTTTGTCAAGATGGATAGTTCCAGTTAATACGTCCTTTTCGACAGCCCTCTTTTTATTAAAAAAAATATATATATATAGTTCTGTGCGTCAAGGATTTGTGGGTTGATTTTCTCAGCCGTTGTTTACCCTCCTGTTGAAGTAGAAATCGTTAACACTTTTATTGTGGGTCACAGTGTGCATGACGCATATAAGACTCAATCTTCCTGTACACCACCATCACAGTTATTTTAACTGCAAAAATGGAATTGGAGAATCCAACAACTTATTTTGGAAGTAGTTTTTTCAATGAAATTCCAGACATCACCACAATACCTCCCACAACCCCTCATCCTCCGAGTGACAACACTTCTCATTGCAACTACTACAGGAAAAATTCAACCATCATCATCCTTCCAGTTACTTATGAGGGCATCCCACAGAATTTACTGATTAACTTTGTTGCCTGGATGGTTTGTTATAATTTATATAAATAATTTTCGATCTTTCATATTTTAATGCTAATTATGTGTTATCTGCTATATATAGTGTCTCATTGTCCTCTTTTCCATTCTGAGGAAGAATGCCTGGAATTATGGTAGAATGGCTTTATTACAGCGACGTGAACGAAGGTAAATAATTTCGTAATATTTTCTTATTATTTCCACAAAAAAATGTAGACCATTATTCATGATCTGTAAATATTCAGAATAAGTTTATTTTTGAATCCTTGAAAATGATAGCCTATAACATAAGAAGACACCCTTAGATATTTATTTATGAGGATTTTCTCAGTTTGGTTTGTTTTTCATTACTACGAACATTTTTGTTTGGTGTTGACAGAGAAACCACCCCTGGATTCAGTGGATATAACATGTAGGTTATTTCTTTTATGCTAGTTGCCCCTTTTTAAGTTATTAATATGCCTTCTTTGGTTTGCTGAGATGAATGTGGTTGCTCTCTTTTCATGCCTGCTGGTGTGGGTTCTTTTCTGTTTGACAATTTTAAGGATTACTATACTAATTGTTCAACTGATTTTGGTTTCCAACAATCATACCTGTCATCACCTCTAAATTGTTCATAGGTGGACTCAAATATTTTACGGCAGAGAAGATGCAGAAAGTGATTCCGAAAGCAGTAGGGCCCCTTCCTATGATCCCGGATCCCATTACGACCACGGCATGTTTTCATGGATCTTCGCTGTTTTCCGAATCAAGTAATATCAATTGATTCAAAGCTCTCCCTTTACTTTGATGAACTCATCTTTTAAATTATTTAATCAGGGATGATCAAATACGATCTAAATGCGGAGACGATGCCGTCCAGTATCTATCCTTTCAACGACATTTGATTGTCCTTACGTCCATAATTGCTGTCATCAGTTTGGGCATTGCGTTACCCATTAACATGCAAGGAGACTTGAAAGGAGACGAGAAACAATTTGGTCACACTACGTTGAGCAATCTCAATCCAGAGTATGTTTATTGAAAAGTTGCACACTATTGTAATAATACTATGTTTGAAGATGCTACAATTATTTATTAAATTTCCACTTGATAGTTCGTGGTATTTGTGGATGCACGTTGCACTATCCATTCTTTTGGTTCCCGTAGCAATTGCTATCATGCGTCACTTCTCCGTCAGGCTCGATATCCCGGAAGTGGATTCAACCGTATCAAGGACTCTAATGATTAACCACATACCGCGATTGCGATGTAATAAGGCGGATCTGCTGAAACATTTCAGGTATAAACAATTAAAGTAAAAATTCTATAAGGTTTTGTTATATCTTTTACTTTACAGTGAAGCGTATCCAGAGTATGAAGTTGTGGATATTCAGTTTGCGTACCATCTATCAAAACTCATCAAGCTGGACAAAGAAAGGTGAATAAGCTTGATAACACATTTTTAAAAGAACCTTTATTAATAAGTAAAAATTATGTACAGGCAATTTGCATTACATGCAAGAAATCACAGTGTGAGTGAAGCAATGAGTGGAAACCGGCTATTAGTCCGTCCTTTTGTTTGTGGAAATCTCTGTTCCTGCTGCGATCCTTGTTGTTGCAAGTCTCCACTGGATGCCAGTGAATACTATACTACCGAAGAAAGACGTCTGGCAGCTCTTGTTGAAACGGAAAAGCTGAAAGTAATCAAATATAAATTACTTTCTTTCATATGTGTTAGTTTAATACTATCCTTTTTTCAAGGCTATAAAGCGACCTGTAGGTGTCGCCTTTGTGACTTTTACTAGCCATGTACAAGCCTCCAAAGTGCGCGCGGATCATCGACCTAATTGGCGCTGCGGATCTGACCCTGGCAGCTCTTCGTTAAGCGTTGTTTTTAAGCCTCATCGGTGGTCAGTTGACTTTGCCCCACGTCCCGATGAGATCAATTGGTATTTTTCTTTGATTACCATTGTAATTTAAATAAATAAGTTTATTTCTCGCTCTTTTTAGGGGAAACTTAGCGATTCCTTCTCGTTTCTGGTACTTGAGGTCCATTCTGATCAACAGCTTATTGTTCATCGTATTGTTTTTCTTGACAACCCCTGCTATCGCCGTTACAACTCTCGACTATCTCCAAATTTCGAAAATCACGGAAAAAATGGTGATCTTGGTTTTTGAACAATTGTTTGAAAAAAAAAGTAACTTAACTTTTTTTTCTATTTACAGAGCGCCGTATTGTCCCAATTTGTACCGACTCTTCTTTTGTGGACGATGACAGCTTTGATGCCCGTTATGGTGGCCTATTCTGACGAATGGATGGGTCACTGGACGAAATCGACAGCCAATCACACCATTATGAGAAAGACATTCATTTTCCTTTTGTTTATGGTCGTCATCTTGCCCTCATTGGGACTTACCAGCGCACAGGTTCTGATTTATATGAGAGACCTTAAAACTTAGTAGGACGGCTTGATAGCAATATATATTGAATAGGCCTTTATTGAATGGGCACTTATCGGACCGACCGGGACTTATCGATGGGAGTGCGTCTTTCTCCCGGATAATGGTGCTTTCTTTGTCAACTATATTATTACCTCGAGCTTCATCGGGACGGCTATGGAGCTCATGCGATTTTCCGAACTCTTTATGTATGCCTGCAAACTCTCTTGCGCCAAGTAAGTAGTATTTTCTTTAATTTTAAGAATGCTACTTAAATTTTAAATCTGTGTTACATAGGTCGAGGGCAGAAGTACCGGCTCTTCGTCGAAACCTTCTGTGGGAATTCAACTTCGGAGTTCAGTACGCTTGGACATTGCTCAACTTTTCTTTAATGACCATGTACAGCGTCTCCTGTCCTCTCATCACTCCCTTTGGTAAGCCGATATCTTTAAGTCCACTTGATCTTGTAAATTAATTTAATTTTGGTTAATAGGATTGGTCTACGTACTGCTCAAGCATTTTGTCGATCGCTACAATATCTTCTTCGCCTACGCACCGTCACGAATCAACAAGAACATCCACACAACGGCCATCAACTTCGTCATGATCGCTTTCCTTATTCTGCAGCTGACTCTCTTCTTTTTCTCGCTCCTCCGTTACGGTCTCTTTGGAGTGACCATCTTTTCTCTGGCTGGATTCTGTGCCACTTTGGCTCTAGTGACGGCTCAGGCCTCGTTGCGCTGGTTCCGCGGAATGGCTCCCATCTCGTACCGGGTGAGACACGGTCCCAATCATCACTCTAAGCACCATCTACCCGAATCTGATACTACGGACTCGATTCAACCACCTTGCTCGGGAGACGTTTTGCTTGCGGATGATGATGACCTTGCGACTGATTTCCACCCTTCTGGTGTAGGCTTGCTTGGCTTTTCTCTAACTATTTGCGCATTTAAAAAGCTTTTCTATTCGGTTGTGGCTGATTTTCCAATATTGCACCGTGTGAACTGACAATTTGATGCACTCTGTTTTGTAGAAATTCAATGAGGGGAGGAATAACAACAGCTCTGCACTTCGTGTCGACTCATTCTCGACCGTCAACTCACAGGGGAACCCAGGAAACACTTTCCTTCCGGAGGTATTGAGCGAATCGCAGTGCAACGGTCCAGCGCATTTGATGGAAACTCTCAGCACCGGAGAAGAGAAAACTAGCTAAGTAATTTATAGCAGCCTTCTTTTTTATGTTTGTTTTAATAAATACCTATGGGTTGGTAAATGGATTTAGGGCGACGATGGATGAAGAAACAGTGTCCGTCCAGCAGCCCATACCCTGCCGTCAGCGAACTCCACCGGCTCCGGAACAAGTCTACTCTTATCCAGAAATACAACGATCAGGAAGTGTCTTGAAAATAACGTCCTTTTGCGTGGGAAAAATCTCTTGGCCTAGCAAACCTTTACATACACCCTTTATGGCTGCTGATATTATATAATTGAGCATCTTTAAATGTTTCCCTCTCTAATTATCGCTCCCATGTTTTCTAAGTCATCAATAATTTTGTGATCGATTATTTGACACTTCATGGCGATTAACAAACTAACCGTGCCTTGAGAGCGTCCTTCTCCATGTCTAGTTGAAAAATTAATTGAGCTGCTGCTCATCATCGACACTGTCCGCTCCTGCGTGACTATGTAACCTCTCTTCCTGCTCTGTTTCCTCACAAACATGGTAATATGCGTTTTCTTCGGTGGTTTAATGTCCATCAAATTCTATTGTATAAAAAAGGCGAGAGTGGCAAGTTTCCTCTTTAAATCTTTAAAAAAAAATGTATTCGTATTTTATGAACACTAACGGAAAACTTACATTACACTTTTGATTTCATGTCATCAAAAAGAGAAGCTAGTGTGTCCTAAAAAGAGATCAGAAGCAGTTGATGTCATATAGCTCTCAACTATATACTGTCTGTGAAGGAAATAAAAAAAAAGTGGAACGAAATGATACTGGGCGTCCAATCTGGCTATAAACGAGTTTTTCTCTCGTCTGGCACCCAACAGTGACGGCCGTTAAAGAGTCGACCTTTAGCATTGCATGAGCAGAGAGGAAGTAATCCCCTGCTACCTTCTATCCGGTGTCTTAATGGTTCCAATCCAGCAAAGAGCTTTACACATTAAGGGAAAAGGCAACTCATCATGGGTACCTCTGTTAAGTTTAAAGATGTATATTTCGACTAGCTGCTATGGAAAGCGCTACAACCAAGGATTAGTCAGAGAAACCCCTTGTAAAAAGTACACAAACCGACTAACTAGTTCAATCAAGAAAGAAATTTCAACATCAAAAGTGTATTTGACTAGCTTCATCCACGTATACATGTGCGATCTTAACCTGTCTTTCGTTATAAATATTCGGATTTACACTTTTGAAGCCACGGTAAGAAAAGAAAAATAGACAACATCGCGATGAGAAACATGCAATATTTCTGACATTCTGACATTTGCTACATCTATCTTGAGTCGTGTAACATATAATAAGAGTACATCTTACGTCACGCAAATGTGGGTGAAGCAGGGTAGCGGCATGTCTAATTAGAATGGAGCTAATATGAATTAAGTTTTATGTGCACTAACATGATTCTTTTGTTTTGTTTTTACACGAATGCTAATCGGTTTTTTCGTCTTTGAATTGATGGTTATGTATCACAGGCTCCTTGCGGGTGCTTACATACATATATATAACTAGAAGAAGGAATTATCTCGATATTTCACATTTACAGCAAATGTTAGCTTGAATCTCAAACAACTAAACAAGGAGTTTGAATCGAGCGCTCCGAAGCGTAAAATCTCCCCTTTCCAAAAAGAAAGACAGTCTAAATCGCGATATTTGAAATATATGAATAGTACGATATGACTGTGTTGGAGTGTGTGTGGATGTGTTAGTGTGTGCTGCACAATGGATGAATATGTGTTGCCCACCGAACCAATTACACACTAAGTACTGTAGATACGTGAAAGAGAACAGTATGTTTGTGTGAATCGATAATGTGGCAGATAACAAAAGAAACAGTTTTTGAGCTGCATATTATACACGCGCTATTTTACGAAATGAGTAGGTATATATCAATTATGTATAAGAAAGAGACATTCAATTAGACTTGATTCTCTTTGACGAGGAGGTGGGCGCTGCTGTCGCCCCCAAACCGCCCGACAGCCACTGTCGTTGCCGATGAAGATCCATTGGCTAGACGTGCCGCCGCTACCAAGGCTCCTGTATGGTGTCCTGTTTATGTTAAAGAAAGTTAATTAATCAGTCTTCTCTCTTTATCTTTTTCCCAATTTGTGGCAGTTGACATACCGTTGCTTCCGGCGGAATTGATGTTATTCGAGGGCGGAAAGGACGCGACTGTCGTCACTTCGCTCATGGAAATATCGCGCTTGTGGTTGCTTCGATCCTGGAAGCTGCAATATAACCTAAATTTTATGTTAAAAATAGCAAACATGAGTTTGCGTGACTAAAACCTTGTTGCGTGCATGAATATCACTGTGTTCAAGTTATAAACATATATGTATCGATCCCGCCGGCCCATGACCGAAAGATGGACTTTGCGTGTTGCCGTGTTTATATAGGTATATACTGGCCTGGTGCTCTCAGTCGCGGAAAGGGTTCTTCCTGATCCATCTTTGGAGTTGCTGCGGTAAGTGTTGTTGGTGTTGGTTCCGTCCGCTCCACGCCTTCGGTTGCTGCTCTGGGCGAGTCCACGGCTCGTCCTCCAACGGATCCAATGATGCCGTAGTGTGTTGCGCACTTCTTGATTCAGGAAGCAGAAGAAGAGCGTCACGAGGAACCCCTATGATCGATAGAGATATACAGAGAAAGAGGGAGAGAGAAAGAGAATTATCGATCCTGATCTATAATGGAACGCCAAGACTGATTAGCATAGCGGGCGGATGGATGGACGGACGTTGAGTGCTTGAAAGGATGCCAGGCTTCCAGACGATTGGCACGAGAGGGCGGACGGAAACAACCTGGCCCTCGTGCCAAACGGCCACCTCCTCTACGCGCCACCGCGCCCAGGGCCAATAATGTCGATAACAATCGCCACCACCGCCACATACGAGAGGGCGGATTCAGGCTCTTCGATGAATAAAACTATAAACTAACTATACCTGGGTAGAGAGTAGAACTGCTCGAATGTGAGAAAAATAGATGGCAATGGTCCCTTCGGATGGACCCGCGATGACCAGGACGTATGTGATGCCAAGAAGTGGGAAGAGAACCAAAAGAGCTTTACTGCCCTTGCGGTACTGTTGCGTTTCCACCGAGTTGGCCGAGCGTAACTTGGTAATCAAAACCTGAAAGACCAGAATTGATTATATTAGACTTGCATCATTTGTCACGTCAATGATAAAGAGGGAGGATTAATCAAGTGAAAAGCTTTCGTCGGAGCCGTTTTAGTTGGCAAGGCCAGTTAATTCCGGCAAGAGGTGCTGACGGGGAATTTCTTTTCTTTTCTGCTGATGAAAGATCCAATATTTGTATGTTGCGCCCAGCGTGTTAACTCAGGGGTGAAATGAAGCGTCTGCATAATACAATGTCGGAACACGACGGATGTGGGGGTGCTAGGCGTGTTTCCTCCTCGACGGAGCGGATTATTAAGCGGGAAACAAGTCAGCAAACAAACAAGGAGGCTGCATATAGTGTTTTCCATGCTGCTAGATTGTCAGATTTCAGCATACGTACCCATAATAATACGCTGCACAAGCATAACAGATTGGACAAGCTCAGGGGGTTGATTGAAGGAAGCAATCATGGATTGAGGATATGAGCGAAACCAATCAAGTCCACTCACCCACATGATCTTGATGAGAAAGAGAATGTTGACAAAGAGGACAACGATCGCCGGTGTCATGTAGATCCAGTCGTAACTATTAGCAGCCATCCATGGGCAGCTGTTGAGAAACGACGTCAAGTTCAACTTGGGCTGCTAAAACAAAAGCAAAAAGCCGAAAGTTGAACTTCCTGTTTACATTGAGACGTTCAACATCTTCTTGTTTATCGTCTTCATTAGGCTACTCATCTTTACGTAATGGCAAACAAACTTTAGAACAGGGGCATTTTTCTATATAGCCATCTGTTAAAAAAAAATTTCATTCGTTCACAGTAATCAAATTCTCTTTGACTCAATAAAACCTCGTGTGAGATGAACTATCAGAAGACCTTCTCACTTGCTCAGTATATTTGAAAAACAAGGTATCTCTCATTAACTCCGTTTCCCTCTCCGTCACTGTCATCATCAATGAAAGAGGGCGTGAATGAAAAACGGAAATGAGATCGTCACTATGCTACAAACAAAAACGACAATATCTATCCATCAACATAATGAAAGAGAAACTTACGTGGCCGCCACCTTCGTTGCTGGATGAGTAGTCAAACCAGATGGCTTTGACGATGGCCCAAACGATGACAACTGGTAGTGGTACTCCTATATATAGATAAGTAGCCAAGAAGCAAAATGTTACTTCATAATTGGATGGACAACAGCGACAGTAAGTTAAACGAATCAAAAGAGTTGTTAGCCTAGATCCAAGTAGTTGCCATGGAGAAAGATACTCTTTTTGGTTACCTTGTTCTCTATAGCTCTGCTCTGACCAATTACATCAGTCGACACAAATCTCTTTTTTTATAGATTGCTCTCTTAACGGAAACCTGTTTATTGCGTTTTATGTTTGTTTATATAACTTTGGAGAATATATATGTATTACAGTACGTTTTATATAGGAATACAACGAATGTTATGGGACCTTCAGGGAGATCCGGATTAATGATACGACAGCAATATATTTATATACATGTATAGGAAGTATTTACCCAGTAGGAGCATTGAGCGAGGAGGAAAAAAGAAAATAAACAATAAAGCTTTACTTGATTGTAAGACGACGGTGCTCCCCAAGTTGGAGAAAAACTTTTTTTTTCAGGGACGACGGAATAAAAAAAAAGCAAGAGCTGAGCAATAACAGGAGCAGTAGCGCAGAATAATAATTACTAAAAGGAGAAAGAGAGAAAAATATTCTCGGATTTATTATTTTTTTCTTGGCCTTTATTCTCACGTTTCTTCGATTCGTGAGAGAGAGAGAGAGAGAGTTTTGACAATCATAAACATAATTTATCGAGAGTGATATGTTGGCACGAGCCGAGGAACAAAGATACAATCCCTTTTTTCTTTAGCCAATAAGTTTGTTTCGAAAATTCGACTTTTATTGACTTGGCGCGCTTGAGATCGTAGCTACCGCCTCCATTGCCAATTGCCATTTCAACGAGAGTTCCCTGGATGTAAAAGCTAGCGGAAGAACAAACCTAGTGGAGCAGATAGTTTTACTCGTAAAGATTTTTCTAAAAAATTTATTTGTTACATAATGTTTTACGACGTACAGAAACACTGTCTCACTTGAGTGACATTAAAGATTATCAACCTCAGTTCAAATGAATTACAATTTTCTTTCTCAAGGTTACCCTCTCTAACTTGTAGAGATTTAATGGGGTTGAAGGTTCAAGTAAAAAAAATAAGCAAATGATATGGAATTCAATGTGATTCTTACCCCATCCGATGAGAGCGTAGACGCGCAGCCGGATTTTGTCCGCCGAGAAAGTTTTGACCACCAGCATGTAAAGGTAGAAACCTGCCAACGGTTGTACAACAAATCATAAAATAGTAATTTTAAAGCGGGTCCCGCCTAGCAGCAGTCACCAGAAATAGACGGCCTCCGTTTTAGAGAGGCCACCGATGAGTATATGTAATATACGCAAAGTGTTTTCGGCTGCTCCGAAATATTTACGACCAAATTCTGTTATAACTAAGTTTCAGACTGGAAAAAAGTTTGGTCTATATATATATCCCTAAGTTATGAATTTTATATGTACTGAGTACTAGCTGGAGTAAATAAAGAGAAAGCACTCGTCGTTCAATATCTACAGCAGCATTGCAATGCTATATAGCTAGATCGTAAATTAGATCGTCGGTGTCCAGTGCAGCAATCAGATTTGAATCCTATGCATAGAAAGTGATTTCATCTGATGCTCCTGTACAATCGCATTTATTTTCTTTTCTACGAAATCCCATTGCACATAGATAAGAAAAAAAAATCTATCAGACTAATCATGCAACTCTTTTGCCCCCGAGTCAAAGTTGGATCACGTACATGAAAAAAAAATGGATTATCCTTATATCGATCAGAGGTTTCATGTTACAGAATGGCTGGAAACAATTGACTTGATTTACAGTCTCCAAGTCTCTTTCCTTGCTTGACAAATTAAGACTTACAAAAATAAACTCTTGATATGCCTATGCTGTGCCGGAGAAACGAAGTAAGGCTCATTCTGCGTCGCTTGTTACGATTATTCAGATAGATTCAACTTTTAATCTTCTCATTACAAAGAGATATATATAGTGAGAGAGTGCGGCTATAAGAAGAGATATTTGCGCGGGCCTCATTTTCACCTTCCACGAACATCCAGAAGAAATTGGTCAGATGGAAGTAATGGAGGAAGATGACGATGATGCAGGATCCCTTGTTCGTCTCTCCTCGGTAGAGTTGCAGGGTTGCCGTCACAATCCAAACCAGATCCGCCATGATGTATGTGATGAGCAAGTGGGTATGAATTGTGTTGCGTAAACAGCGCAGGTCCCTATATCACATTGAGAAAGAAAATAACATCAATGAAATATCATACCGCTACTGTTCCGTGCAAGATATTTATCTGTCCATTATCCTGGCGCGATGGATGATATTGTACTCGGAACGTTTAACGTTTCCTTATTATTTTTTTCCCTACGCTATTTTTTATATCGCACTTTAACACAGCTGGATCATTTTCACAAAAAACATAAACAGTCTCTACTCGTTTGATGCTCTGCTATTCTATAAAGATCCGGAAAAAGCTTCATGTGTATAAATCTTTTTCCGCATTCGTCGTCCAGACTCAAGTGTACGACGCATATCCATTATGTAAGCAATGCAACAGAATGAAGGGTGAAAATAGATTCCTTTCAACGGTATAAAGTAATCACATTTCAGTGCTGTTGGGGATTCCTTCATCGAATAATCGGAAAGAGCCCTTATATAGCAGAGTGCCTCTCGATTCTTATTCAATTTTCCTTGGTCAGCAGATACAGGATCGATCATGAGAAATTCGATCATGTAAAGAACATCATGAGCAGGCCGAGGCAGCAAGGAAAAACCTAAGGGTACACTATACACATAGAAGAAGGGCGGCTTGTCTTAGCCGCAATACTATCAGCTAACAGGGTGCTGATGGACAACATCTGATCCAACTCGCACGGGGCGCCCTCCGTCACAATCCAATTGAAAGCCTATTCGTGTAAGACTATTGATGAACCATCTATAAACGTGCTTATAATAACAGATCGATACATCGTTACAGCCTGCTGATGGGATGACACGAGTATACTGCAAAGGAGCTTTCTCATTGTCCTGTGCAAATGAGGCTATTCCCAGTCTCTAAGGGAACCCGCGCGGTGGAATCCAAATGCTGATACTGATGGAATAAGCATTTATTCGAGTAAAATTCCGTATGCTGCTCTGTAGGCATTGTTGTTTGAAGGTGTATCCTGTTTTCTGTAATGTTGGTGAGTCAGTTCATCACTTAACTCTAAACATATTGTTGAAGTAGTAAAGAAATAAGGTACCGTAGTTCGTAAGTTATAGACTGTGGTGGGTTTAGGTTAAAGAAGCCTATGAAGACTTATCTGTTCCTGTTGGTCAAAGTTATGCTCTTCGTTGATGAACAATCTTGAGATTACAAAGAAGGTTCTATACGGCGATGATGTATGATGCAAGAAGTGGGTGATTCCGGCAGGAAAGAAAAGAAAGATTTACGAGTCAGCGAGCTTTTTCTCAAATCGTGTAGCTACCGTACTGCCTTTCAATGCTGTGTAGGCGTTCTCATAGTTGTAACGAAATGACGCGAGAACACGAGGGCGCGCGCTCATGAGGAATTGTGAGCTGCCAAAACTTGGATCGTGAATCCTGATTGAGAAAGACCACGCCATTTCCTCTCTTACGCACCATCCAAGTCTTTCTACACTCTCAATCATGGAAAAACGTGTCAAATATCAGACCGTTTCAAAGGTTATTTACAGGGGTGTGCATCACAACTGCTATATAGATATATAGAAAATCAATATAAAAGAGAATTTTTCCCAATTGAAAAATTGATTAACTGGGGATGCTTAATAATTGTAAAAATGGGTTAAATGTTCAGGATATTAAATGTAAATGTGGCCAGAATGAAGAAAGTTCCTCCGCGTCTCTTTGTAACAAGTTCGTAACATCACGTTAAATTCTCTCTTTAAAAAAAATTAAACTCATGATTTTTTTTACTTCGACTTTTTAAAACTTGACGAAATGGGTAATGAAATATAGCTACATTTTATACGTTAGGCTACTTGCTGATATATGCTATTAGACTTTCATTTGGATCTTGGTAACACGGCGGAAAGTTGAACTGGCATCCGCAACTTGGGGCAAGCATCAGATATTGTTAACGAGTAGCTCACTGTATATCCAGAAAGCAAAGTTGTACTTTGGCTCAGTAAATTCAACCAGTGAACATCATATACGAGTATACGACCCTATCCAAAAACGGTTTCCACTATTAAATTTCAAATACGATTCAGGTTATTAACATTGATAACTTATTACATTAGTAATTATATAATATGAAATGCTAGTTCTCGCCAAAGGAACAATATAGTACCGTAAAATGATGGATGACAACTCATTTAATTTTCCCTGTAATCAAATTCCTCAGTGTCTCATCTTTTTCATGCAATTATAATTGAAAAAGGGGAGACGAGGAAGCAGCAGACGAAGCTTTCTTCAGCGCTTCAATCAATAGGATTATGTAAATTTCTTCAAGAGCCATCAGCTTTTTGTTCACCCTGAAGAAATGCGTCGCCTCTTTTATTTCGATTAAACACGCATAGAAACTGTCAATCAAGCAGGGCCTTCAAGAGTTGTAGAATATTGACAATAATCTAATCGAAAAGAAATGGGCTTAATTGTAGACCTAATAATTTGAATTCTCTTTTTGTTTGCTAAATAATCCAATATTCTTAAGAAGGAAGCATAGCTTTCTGTACAAGCATAGCATACACACACGTAGCCTACGTCACATACACATAACATACATAGGCTGCTATGCATGGACTATAGAAAATCTCATAATATACATAACTTCATTTAGTCCGGATCAGAAATTGCCGAATTGGTTGTATTTATATATAGTAAGAGACCAATGTCCCAGTCGATAGTAATTGGACGACGTGCAGCTGCTGCCAAAATACTTAGCTCGCAAATATGAATTTCATGGTTAAGCTGTACCAGCATTGAATCTAAATAACAATAATAATAAAAAGGAGCTCGTGATGGAGAAGGACCGACCTGCTTGATATAAGGCCAGTATTTTGCCTGCCACCGCGATAAAAAATGTGGGATCATGGGAGGGAAGTCCTTTTAAATTGGACGACGCTGCCGCTCCCTGTGGATCAACCATAAGACGCAAAAAAAGACGACGCGTAATGAAGTCAAACGAGTTCTACACTCGGCTATTTTCTCACCGTCAACATCATCAAGAACGCGCGGGGGATCCTCCTTATAATACTCCTACGGGAGAGGAAATTGATCGCTCCCTATAGACAATCCCTCTAGCTGCTGCTTGTACCTCGCAGAAGAGAGTTACTTTAATTGCTCCGCAGATGCAGCAATAGCATCGTACACTAAGGAATAGAAGAGGAACACTACATTGTAAAACTCTTTTAGCTATGACACGTAGTATAATGCAACATGATGGATCACCATCTCGTGTCGAGAGTACAGTTGCCTATGTTATTATTTTATTGGATCGATGTTAGCCAATTTAGACAAAAAATAGTATTTTTTAACCGTCAAAAGTATTTTTATCCTTCACTGAATATTAAGAGATTATGTCTAATTGCATCATGATTTGGCATTACACGGTCAAGTCTACTACTTTTTCATCATTGGCAAATAATTGCTTTATTAGTTAATGAAGTTGCAGTAGCGTTCAAGCGCGCTGCAACCACTAACTTATATAAGTCTTTTATCAAAGAATTCCTGCAATTCATGATTAAGTTGATGCTGTGGGATCTGTTGTGTGACGGACCAGAATAAGAAGAAGAAATTGCTATGGCTATTGGTAGCACTGCCTGGTGGTTATGTGACCAGCAGTTTAAGAACAAGAGCGTGATGACTTGAGGGAGCAGCACGTTTTCGATCTCTTCGATCCCAGCGGGCACTTTTCACGGTGGCGAATATTGCGCATGTGATCGATTTTTCCCCCTTTCTGCTGAAGAATAAAGCAGATGAGCAATCCGAGCGTGACGACCGGACAGGACCACTTCCGATGGTCGGCAAGCACCGCAAGCTAAAAGCCTTATTGATGACGAAGAGAGAGAAAGAGCTGATGGGCGGCACAATAAAAAGAGAACTGCTGCTGTGCCTGAAATTCATACCCAACGGGAATGATGAATCGTTATATTGTCCTTATATATATATTTATGTTTCAATAATAATCCGGATTCGTTTCGCAGCGAGTTCTGTTGACCTCGTTTTCAAACAATATCTAAGATAAAATATATGTAGCGTGAAGAATATAAACAACGCAACATAATAAGCAGTATTTGTCCTGATGAATATAAGGATCGCTGTAATAGTTTAGTTATATAAATATCATACTGCAAATACACAGTGTATAGATTGAGATCAATAATATATCTAGTTTTAATACTTTTAATACGGGTACCGATTACATTTTTAAAGTGTTAACTTTACGAGGAATTTACAGCAGTCACGTTGGTTGATTTATTTTAAAGAGTTCAGAAATATAACTAAGTTTTTATTACGAAAATACTATTTTTAATAGCACGCGTTTATAATAACCAAAAATCTGAGTTTGACTTGCCTCGCAAGGTCCCTTCATGTAGAGGAAATTCACTGGGTCACTTAAAACCTCGACTTGAGACGATGATGTACTATGAACTGTAATATTGCAGAGCGTTACTTCCATTACACGTATGTTACATAACAATAGCTTTCCTCTTTTTAAATAAATCTCAATTGAATCTATCAGAGAGAGAAAAGCACTTGAATTAGTAAACCCTTTTAAGTTTGCTTTCAAAGAACGAGGCTGCGTAGAGACCTATATAATAGATTCCAATTTATAGTTGAAAGCAGCCTGATGGACCTTTTTCGTAAAAAGATGTCAGAATCAGTCATCATGCTCCGAGCATCAATTGAACCAGCAACAGCACCTAGTTGCCTCATCCATTAGCTGGATCGATACATGTTTACCATGATGAAAAATCGTGTATCGACCAACAACCACTGTAATTCTACAAATCAAGGGGATTTTTTTTACAAGAATTGGTTGCTTTCTCGCTGGTTTTCTTTTTCTATACAGAGGAAAGAGTAATTGGGTACGATTTACAGTGGATTCGGCGATAAAAAATGGCTCATCGAATTCGAAAAGATTTTGGTAACTAAAAATATCAAAATATTTACTAAAACCATATACAAAAAGTTTTTGTCGCAGTCAATAATGCACGCAACCGTTATTAGTATGAGCGCAACCCCATCACGGGCTCCGACCTATGCCCAGAATTTAAAAAAAAATGCTTTTTTCCGCAATAGTGACAATAGGGAACACCTAGTCTGAATTGTTCTCTTTTCCAGCTTTTTTTAACAGAGATAAAGAGACAACCCCCCATTAATACTGATTCTTGGAATGGTCGGGCATGTATGAGGTTTAGTGACGGTTAGACTCACGAGTATTCACGAGTACCAGTCTGCTTTATTAAACGTGGCACTAATTAACTTTAGGGCGATGGTTGCACCACTAGTGTTTAGCAATACGATAATATTTTTGTTTAGTCGAAGTGAGTTTTTTTATAATGTTGAACATTTCATTTAACCTAATCGAGTATCTGTCCAACTGCGTTCGGCACGCCAAGTGACTTACGGTACTGTACTCCGTAGTTAGATATAGCCTCTAATCATTGATTTTAAGCAGTCTAAAATATTTTAAACAATCATGATCTGATAACGTTACTAAATTTGTAAAAAAAAAGTTTATTTGGCAAAAATTGAATGATTTCGGCAAGAAAAAAACATTTGTCGAATTCGTCTTGGCGAATTTACTTTCACCAAATTCTCTGACTCTGAAATTCTCTGTTTTTATGTATGCTTATCATCCAAGACATGTCCGCGGCTTCCTATCTCTCTTAACTTCCAAGGGCTCTTAATTAATCAGGGAGAACTTTTCCTAGACATCCAGTCGTCTGAATACAAATCGTAGCTAAAAGTTTCTCTTATTATCTGACTCGTCGGTTTTGGTCATATTAAACCATTACTTTAAAAACAGGTGGAATGATTGCTTATAGCGTTATACATAATAGGTCCCATATAAAACTTGATCATAGTAATAAAATACCTAACTTGATCGTGGTGAAATAGGATATGTCTAAAGAGATATAATCTAGCAGCTTACTTGAAGTGAGTAAAGATCCAGATGGCAAGAGTAAGGGCGACGATGGAAATGGTGTAACCCGTGAAGAAGATAGTGGTCGTGTCCTCGCTAATACTCACGCCCGTTTCGGGCACTTTGAAATCGGAATCCGGAAGCGGGACACAAGAGCCGTAGTCGGTCCAGTTGGCCCAAGTCCCGTTTGAGAAACACACTTTCGTTGCATTTTCTGCATCAATAGACACATTTATAATTATTATAATATACAGTCTGGGATGCTGCTAGACAGGAATCAATTTCACTTATAAATCCCTGTAAAAGTAACAGTTATACAAAATCTTAGAAGAACAATAGTTCATATTATTTTATTGGATTGCATTAAAAACTTTGCAATTTATGAAGCGTCACATCATCTAACCAATAATTGTTGAACAACCCGTAATAAGAGCAGCGCTGGTAGTAAGTGGACCTATTGGTCGTACTGGCCTCATCCTATGTATAGCCATCTACTTGACTATTTTCTCATTTTTTAAAGGAGGAGCGATGCATCATATCTCTTTAAGAAATGCAGCGAATGTTGCGTCTCTCTCGAATATGTAAAAAAGTTTGTTATCTTCCCCTTTGGGGATCGGTGTGATGTTCAAGCGGGGGTCTCTAACGATGTCGAAGCTTTTATTTCTAACAAACAAAAACAAGTTTGTTTGGAAAGGCAGTAGCTTCTTGTTTCTTTTAGGTTGCAGCTAAGCTTGAGCGGAAACAATAAGAAGCCAAGAAAGGTCTCTAACTTTAAAAACCGTAATAGGTTTAGAGCGCAAAATGAGCATTCTGTAGTGCTTGAATACCAGGTATATAGTTATACCTGGTTTATGGTACTTATTTACCTAAGTAAATGAGTATTCGATTTTTACTTATTTATTTAATTTTGATTATTTACTTAAGTAAATAAGTATTAAATAACTTAAACACTTTGCCGGAAGTAATCTGCCAAAGGGAAAAAATAGAATAGAATAATGTAGGTTAGCATATCGATCGTCAACTACAAACTATATGATACCATAAAGAAAAGGCTCCCCATTGTCACGTCCAGCCCTCCGTGGAAAAGAAAAAAAAAATTAATTGAATGAATCGCCATGGCAGCGAGCTAATATTGACAAGCAAACACACTGCAAGGTTTTCCTCTTTTTAAATGTATATATTTTCCCATCTATAAAGCTACCATTTTGTGTATACATAGATAATTGAGTTTGAGACTGAGAAGCAATCATAGAGCGTCGTGACCGAACGTTACCATCATCTATTAGCTCCGTCTACTGAACTCTCTTAACCGTTTACTGCCTGTATACTGTTTGAAGCGTCCACACTGCTGGACTTGTAGTGAATCCCATTCAATTCCATATCGTATCGTTTTCTTAAAAGTAGGTACCTACAATCTAAAAGGTTTCGCGTCTATTATACAGAACCAGTTCATTATATATGAAATCGCGTTGAAAGGATTCAAGAATTTTTTAAAGTGTTTCATGAATAACAGTTAATCGTGGATCGATGTATAATTATCTTTTATAGCAATAACACGTTCCCTTTGCCTTATAATGTAGCCGTAAAAGGATTGATTTATTCATGGTCTTTGTCAATCATGACTGATCAAGAGAGGGTCTTGTGAAGGAATGACCTTATTTATTGGTGCAGCTGATATAATTAATGATGACCCATGTTACCTGCCATGTTTGGGGGTTAATTCCATGACCAATTCAATAATTCTGTTTTGTTATACATGGAAAACATTAAGCTAGTTTATATTCAGTCGTCTCGCTCGAGTAACAACGAATCGATTGTCTCCAAATAAGGACGACCAGACGGTATTGGATAACATCACAGCAGGTGTATCGGAACACGTCAACAAAAGATATCTGGCCTTGGAGGCAAACAACTAATATGTACAACGACTATCTATGTACCGTAAAAGAACACACAGTAGATATACTGTAAGCTTGTATTCTAAAGCCTAAACAAGGCTAAATTCGATTTTTAAAAATGTGATTCAATATTTTATCACTAAACTCGTCACACGACGGTATCATGAAACAAAAATCATTATCATCGTTTAAATTTAAAGTTTGATTCCAGTTGAAATTCACGTTCTATTGCTTTTTCATATCTACTACATCAACTCGATTCCGTCAATCATAATATCTAAACAAAAAAAAAGCTTCTGAATAATCCTTCTGATAATCGTAAAGGAAATTATTGTCTTATTCGACTCGAACGAGTGTCTTAATTGCGCAATTATGAGTTCTATTTCACGGCATGTCACTTTTGTGGGGCTTTGTCAATGCTCATCGTCCTCCTTTTGTACAAATATAATAACCTGAAAAAAGCGTGTATAAAAGGATGCCCTTTTTTATGTTGTTGGCATATGAGCTCATTAGAAACAGGGACGTTGAGTTGCACGCGTGTAAAAGTCGTTTTCCTCCTACCCTATATATTGCATTTCCCCCCACCGTGATATGATATCTCCCTTTGGACGAATCATCATTATTATGATCCAGGGGAACATCGCGCGCTGCCCTTCCATTTGCCGCGGCGCACTTGAAAGAATGAGGCGTCGCGACGTTATACGATACAACATATCATCATCCACTTGATGTGTTACATCATCCACATTACGGCGATCGAGAGACATTCTTCTGGCGATACATATATATCGACGCCCAGGAGTGCCCCTTGCGGATGTTATTTCAGTCGCCTACATCATCCCACTCAGCACTTATATTGTTGTTAACTTATATACGGTACAGATATATGTATTAAATAAAATGTACGGCTCTAACAAGGAGCTCATTAATAAATAGGATTAGTCTGTTAAAAGCTCTGTCTTTTCATTCGATTCAACTTATTCGTTTTTGTAAAGAAGTTTTTTCGTACCTCAGAGAGAGAGAGAGAGAGAGAGAGACAACTTATTGATTTAGCGATAATTAATTTGGGTATGAGCCAACTGATCCTTCGGATGAGGAACGAAAAAAGGGGGAATTCAATCCCCGCGCGCGCGGGAAGGTTTGAAATTTCAAACTGCTAGCTGGGATCCTTCTCTTTCCTCTAGGCAAAGAAGCAGATGATGCTATGGTTACATGTACACATACATACATAGATACTCACGAGAAGTGTCGTATCTGATGCCATTGAGTTGCTCTATGCAAGGTAAGACGGCCGTCGTGCCAGACGAGGTTGTTGGCCAGCAAATGATTCCGTCCCAGGTGCTGTTGCAAAAAAGTGCGCCGCCATCTTCGGATGTCTGATTGTCTTCATTCGCTATGTAAGGATTTCGAAGAGAGTTGTAGAGACAGATGAGCTCCTCTTTGGAAATGTTGAGGGATAGGAGCTCGTCCAAGCCGGCGAGCTCTTCATCCGTTATTGTCGTCATCCTGTGCGTTGACTTGTAGTTTTCGATTCTTTCAAATAAATAAATCCTTTAGCGTACTACTCTGTTGCTGTTAATCAATGGCATTCTATGGATTATTTCCTGTATATTAAAAAATAAACAAATAATTACATAAATTTCTTGTAAAAGCAAAGTTTTAGACCTATTACTTTGCTCTGTATACTTCGAGGAGTTTTAAACTCTTATTTCATCTATCAGAAATGAGTGCATTCTATGATAACTCAAGTAAAGCCAATAACTTATAAGAATATAATAGGCCCTATAAACTTATTACAGAAATAAATAAAGAATAAAGGGATCAATAAATCTTTATTGATGGCAGGCAGGCGAAGGGTAAACGAATGAACACAAACAATTCCTAGCTACATATAATGGTCGGAAAAGGAGTTTTTGTGGTGATGATGTGTTTTTTTTTAAGATGGAGGCCTCCGCGGGCTCACACCCAGCATCCGATGGAAGAGAAAAGAAACTTTAGTCTGGATGTTATCGGCATTAGCAATGTGCTGCCATAGGATCGTCTTTGCTGCTAGAAATCGATAACGTTTTTCCCCTGATGGAATCCAGCGTTTCACTTTCTAAATGCATTATATATATATATATATATATATATATATTGTATAGACTCCATTTTCTTATATACACTACTCTCTTACAGATGATGACATTGAATACAAGGATCCTTCAGATCCTGACAGGCATCATCTTCATTCTAGATCCCTCTCTTTATACTACGCTGAGAATGCTCTTTGTGACCCTTTCCTCGTTTAAGTGTATTTCCTGTTTACCTTTGAATCCTTCACGGCTTCTCCGGCTGATCTTTGACATTTTGAATTTTGCATTAGCTGACTATTCGTTTGAATGAGCTTGTTGTTGATTTATAACAAATCGTGCACCGCGACGTGTTCGAGTTTTTCCCCCGTTTCCTTTTAACTGATAAAGGATTGAAGCTATCAGGATCCTATCCATCACGTCTGACTTGATGGTTACGCTCCATCTAACTCGGAGAGGAAGCTAGGCTCGATTACCAATGGAAATTGTCTATCGGGTAAAAACCTCGTTCCATTCTCTGTTTTCAATCAACTCGAAGCGTATCTAAAATAGAATAATTTAGTCTTATATTATACTATACTTCATCAGGATCTAATACGCTCATATTCCCCGCTCACGTTCCTGTGGGATCTACGATAGTGCATCAAGATTCCCGAGTGCTGCTGTCGATCTTTTTTTCAATTCGCTCAAGAATTGGGATGACGGTCGTCAATTCCTAAGGGATTTTTTTCACCCGTATTCCTTTCTCCCTCTATTTACCTTCATATCTTCACAATGCGAGGAATTTCTTGGTTCTCTATTATGTGATTTGTATTGTCTCGAGTTTCTCATGGTCTATTACATAGCTGTACCCCTCTCCCCTTATTCTTAAATAGACCAGTGGTCCCGATACGCTCCTCATTCTAATTTATCTTATATCATTCCTCATCTTATTGAGAGACCAAAAGGAAGTCTTTTATAAACAATACAGAAATGCGACCCTTGCGGTCGTTCATCTCCATGTATGATCAATGTTGTTTCTGCCGGCTTGTCCCAATAAAAAGGCCGCTAGAACTGTCTGCTCATGGAATATTTTTTTACATAACTAGCTGTTTTCTAAAATACAAGGATTGACCAATTTTTAAGCCCTAACAAAATAAATTCTACTTTTCGAATAGTTTAAAATTCTATCCTTCTTAATGGGCAATAAGATATAGGCCTACTTAATGGATAGAAAGAGCTTTGACCCATCATCAATCGATATCTAGGCTAGAGATGCCATAAATCAGCAACTGTCACACGAGCAATCACCACTATATTTCTTTCGGTTTCTAGCATTTCAACATCTTTATCGACTAAACTTGGCTCGCATAGTCACCGGTATATGTATCCATCAACTGTCGTAATACTGTATTTGTATAGACCCACTTAAAAAAAAAAGAAAATAAGAGTTTTCTGAAAGAATCTCATTACCAAAATGTCGAACTATTTCTGATGCATGCGGATCCCGCGTGATTCAGAAATAATTCGTGCAGCTGCTTTAAAGATTTTTTGCAACTATGTAATAATAGCACATTCAGCAGTTTTTGTTTTGTTTTGTTTCCTTTAAAAGAAAGGGACAGCGGCCAACTGTCGAATCGCATACCCATTTAAAATAAAAAGACAAGCATGCAAAATCTACTTTGACTGCTAGCAAAAGTTATACTGCTTACTGATGGTGACGAACTACCTTTCTCATTTCACTGATTATTAAATCCGTTAACCGTCCATTATTATTGATATTCGGGTTTGCAGATAATAAACGAAATTGCTCTTCGTGCTTGCACTTTTGATGACCCGATAAATGGATCCTATCGATTCAGAGAATAAAAAAAGTGCTACGAGGTACCGTTTATTAAGTATATTATAGTTAACGCGATTTCAGAAAATCTATATTAGCTTGGCATTATATGTCCGAATCATAACTTTACCTTTTAAAATCGTCGAAAAAAAACCTTCTGTATCTGATCTCAGTATTTTAGTAAAGATAATCAGCTGGGAAGCAAATTAATAATAATACATAATTTAAAACGTTGGTCTACTTTTGAAACGCGCTTAATATTATTTGAAATTCCGAAATTATGCGTTTTCCTGTTTTTAATATATGTCACACAAGACCTTGCTGATAGAAGTTATGCACAATATATATATAAAATAGGAGGGGCACGGCATATAATTCACGTGCGCAACACGGTCACCCATTGTTGTTACACGGCATCTAAATGTTCCCTCCTACAACTACGCCTCTATCAATAATTCATGAAGCAAAATTCTAACTTACCCATGCAGGAAAAAAGTCGAACGAGAGAAATGGATTATTTAAAAAAAAAAGTCCCGCGGTTAATTTGAAACGTTTCACGTTGTTCCGCTCACTCTGAATACGCTATATATGTGCAGTGCAGTATCTCAAAAGGGTGTCCGGAATGGAACAGAGCGACCAACCGACTGATCAAGACGCCCACAAAAAAAAAGTTTATTTTCCTTCTCTTTGCGCGGCGGCCGCGGGACTCCCGTGCTGCGTCCCACCTCAGGGCGCATGTGCGTATAACACACGGAAGAAAAAAGTAGCAACATCTTGTTGTCCTTCTTGTTGTTTCTTGTCTCTCTTATCACTGATATAAACACCTGCGTGTCCCCCAATCTTTTTCATAGTGTTGGACGTGTAAATGTCTCAGGTTATGTGTAAGGCAAGTCGTTCATTTCACGCCTAAATATGAAATCACGTTCCTTGTTGATCAATTTCATCCAAAATCGGAAGCAACGTGTGCATGGTTACGCTGAAGACGTTACTCTTCTTCTTTATGACTTGCTTTCTTTCGTTTCTCTACTTTTTATATGTTTAAAAAAAAAAAGAGATTTGATTTGAAAGAGAGAGAAACATTTCGTCGAGCGTTTGGCATCGTAAGATACGGTCTATATAAATTTATCAGTGTCGGCAGTAAAACAATGGATCTTGAGCTTGAAATATTCTTTCTATATCTGCATAAATCGAGCCGATTTAAGATTTGAAATATTCCTCGAGAATAAAATGGAGTGAGCCATGACATCGTAAAATATTGAAATTTGTGTGTACATTCGATAGCTGCCAAATCTACCGTGAAAATAAAAACTTATTTCAGAGAATGAAATTTTCTTAATGACACCTATTCATTTGTTTAGCGTGACTTATCAGGAATAGACTTGAGCTGCTAGTGACTTTCACTCTCGTACGGCCCTTTATAGCTCTTTCAATAATCTAAAATGGCGAGTCCCCTCTCCCCCCCCCCCCCCCCCCCCTTTTTTTTGTATGTATTTATCTCTTCTTTTTCGTCTGTTTATATAAATCATTTTGCGTGAGCAGAAAGAGCGCGAGTGGCGGTACCTTTAGGACGATCCCAAGAGCCGATGCTTTTTTGGCTTTCACGCCGTCTTTCCGTAGAGGCTATATATCTCATAGACTCTGTTATTCAAGCAGCTGGACCTTTTGCAAACTCTAATGTTTATATAAATATATCGCCGTTATCAAGAAAGAGAGAGAGAGAGAGAGAGAGACAGCCTGAGTCATCAAGTGTCTGGTATATACAGGGAACAGCAATAGTTTCGACTTCCTTTATTATTAAAATTAAGATCTTTTACATTCACTTGACAACCACCAGTAGTTTAGGTTTTAAGTTTTAGAAAATATACAGACAATACAGTACATATAAGTAAATGAATGATGGTGTCTCTATATATTAAAATAACTATAGTCCTATACCACTAGACGGGGAGTAGCGTTTTCTTGGCCGTCGTCCATCTCTTGCGTGCGGCTGTCCGCCCCTGTTTACACCGCTCTTTTCATTATTTACATTTCCGCTCTCCTTTTCTTCCAAGTTCATCTGAAAATATCTTTCTATAAGAGTCTTCCGTTTATATAGATATAGCCTTTCCCATTTCTATATAGATTGATTCATTCTGGTTGCGTCCAGCAGCACTTTTTCATCGATAGTTCTTTGACCAAAGAAAAAGACGTTGGCCATGAAGCCAAATTGCAATCTGATGCTTGTCCTGATGCTGGCTAGGCGCATTTCTCCTAAAAGAGGAGGGAGAGAGAAAGAGAGAAGGCTCATAAAAATGCCATTGGCCAGCAGAAGAAGGTATAGCACAGGGAGATGCCAGATAAAAATTTAAAGAAGAAAAATAAATGAACCCATAGAGTTGTTGCATATAAAGATGCTGTGTGCTTTTCTCGGATGTTATCTCGAACTCTGGTAATACCGGCCAAAGAAGCACAATCACGACAGCTGGTCACACACATCTCAATGATGTTCTTGGCAATGATGATCATGAGCCAGGATAAAACGATGCTCAGTACGTATAGTATAAATGCTTCACGGGGCGTTCCCGTGTGCACGTTTAAATGCATCTAGCGTGCTGCGACGAGCTCTCTTGATGTTCTTCTTCTGTCTTCTTCCGATATCTATATATACAAGAATACAAGACATTCTCACAGAAGTAGCATCGCTTTCTTTGCTCTTGTCGCAACGCTTTCCATGCAAATATAGTAAAGCTTTCTTCAAAGACATTTGATTTTCTCTATGCTGCGACCTCTTACAAACAGTTGGGTCAATTTTAGTACCCGCATTCTTATTCCGAATATATACAGCATCACATGGGAACATCAGTAGCAGCCAGTGAAAGAGCTCTTTCTTTTATTTTTCTATACTGCTGTAGCAAAGCGCTAGGTATCATTGTCTTTTTTCCTTGTTCGTTTTAGTTCGCTGATTTATTTCGACGACGAACGAGCGGCCCCCTCTCCTGCCTTTTGGAGTGGGAGCCAAATCAACTGCAGTGCCGCATACAGCATCTGTGTCCCATCGAATCTCTTGCCAACTTTTCTATTTCCTTCATACTGGCGTCTTACTTAAATTCATTCAGAATAAAGGTAGACTTTATTACAGACCTTTTGGGAATATGGCGTACCCAACTTTACTGCGTACATGACTTGTCATTCGTAGCTGAAAGCTAGGGATTGTTATGGGGTCATCCTTCAGGCGATCATGCGTTACGTCTAAGGAAGTAAGCTAGCCTATTTATCTCGTACATTGAGAAAGAAGGCTTTCAGGTGTACGCAGCACCGCCATGCAGCTGGTGGGTAAATATAAACCAAAACTATAGTATATATTTGTTTTCGTCTATATATTCTTTCCTCCTTGACTACAATAAGAAAGCGCATCTATAGAATTCAAGAAGTTGTATTCAAAGAATTAAGCTCAATTTTAATTTTAATAATGAATATAATTGGAACGAGAACCGACTTTGGATTTAAACTCAATGATGAAACAACAGGATAAGCGTTTATGTCGCACGCGCGTGTTAACCATGATTTATAGTTTCAGAGTGTAAAAAAGAAAGAATCACAGGGACTTGCTTGAATGGGTCCTATTAAATTACTGTCTATGTGCTATGACAGTAGAGATGTATAACAAGTCCTCGAAGAATACTCTCTGTTTATTTCCGTGCTACATCGTTACATATTATTCTTTCAATTTTTTTTTCTTTTCTCTTCCTTATTACAAGATTAATGATGAATGAGATGCGACGACCAGATGGAGAAGACAGAACGGAAGAGTAAAGATGAGTAATGTAATGCAATCAAGGTAGCCATTGTTGTTGGATATGGTCCAGTCGGCTGCCTATTGCAGTACCGAACTGTTCCGTACTACCGTTGTCGGAATTCGGAAAGAAGAATTTCCGGTGGGATTCGCGTCTTACACGTAATGGTTCGTTAATATGAAGACGTGATCATTCCTTACTATGAAGGAAATAATTAGTGATAGAGGCGAGGTCACAGTCCGATTACCCTGTTTCTTATTAACTTATTTATTACGATGTGATATCAGAATTGCCTCCTATGTCACATTTAGAACAATTTACGTCCATAATATCAGTCTTCGTTAGTACAATATGTCTAAAAAAAACTTGCGGAATTTCGGTATAGAGAGACAATAATTTATGCCATAATTTGGTTTAGCAGCATTATATTTTTAAGTGGATATCTAATTGATTAGGCTACGGTGTCATCGTATCTATCTTTCATTGTGTAAGGACTGTGGCAATTTAAAACATTGTAAATTAATACTAATCGAAATTCTGGTCCTATAAGCTTCGTTCGTTATTATGTATCATTGATCCCTTTTGTCTGGAGAAGACCAGCTTATTACGGTATAAGCATGTGAATTCATATTGGTAAGATAAGTTACATCACGTTTACATCATTAGCTCTTCTTTGAAAAAAAATCATGTACCAGTACTAGTTTGTTGGTTTTTTTCCCTTTTTGGATGTCCTTGACGGGTTCAAGTCGTAAAATAATTTTACGGCCCAATTATTGTGTTTATTTTCTTTCTTTTCTTTTTTTTTTATTGTTATTGTCAGGTCATTTCGTTGAGAGATGATATCGCGTCGGTATGTTATTGTCTGTACCGTAATCTATCATCATTGTCGGTATCGGTATGTTATCATCAGCACCGTAATTTAGCAAATCATTAAAATACTATGTTTTCATGTATCCGCTTACTACCCACGATGGAAAAAGATGCAGAGCTACTTTAGCTAAATTCCTTAACTGTTTTTCTTAGTGTTAAGTTTCATCTCATACTAAATTGCAATTACAAAACCATGCAGGTAACGAATATATATAAACAATTTTGACGTGGAACTATATTTTTCTAAAACAAGTGTAAAGTAAGGAACCTTCGGTGGTATTTTTGCGCCAGTCGAGGTTGATGCGGACCCTGGTCAGGATGCTGGAATCAACTGGAACTACCTCAAATTCTCGATATAAATTAGATCCATTATAATTATTCGTAATTATCGTAAAATCGTTTAGAGAAGTAGACATTGCGTAGAAGATAAACATGTAGATTTAAGATAAAAGTAAAATGTTTGTATTCCAGACGTATTAGTAAAATAAGAGGGTTCTTTTACTGATACCGAAAAGAATACATCAGCGTGATATCGGACAGCAATATGCCTCTGTATCAAGTGACATTCAAAATAAATGAAAAACGAGTCTATTCCAGCTCCTGCACCACTCATCAGGGCCTGGCACTTTGCCAAGGCCACTCGAAAAAGTAAAAAGTCAAATTTATCAATGTAAACATTTAAGTTTGACCAACGAAAAAAGGATTTTTATTCTATGCTTCACTGGTCCAAATATACTGCCACAGGATCCTGGATTAATTATGTACAAGAAAAATATTTTTAGTAGCCCATATGAAGGGAACAGCAACTCTTGTTCTTCTTAACGAGAATCTCTTATTATGGTTGCATCAGTGCGGAAACCGCCGTTCTACCATTATTAACAGCGTAAAATAACAGCGATTGTGTTCAAGGATACTCGTGTTATTATGTAGTCCTAAAACAAGAATTTCAATTTGCCTTATACATGCGGAAGGTCATGCAGATCAAGATATTGCTTCCATTATAAAACCTATATTGTACGATCAAGTTACGAACGATTACACCGTAGTAAACGGTTTTGGTAAATATACTCTATGTCAGAAGGCCTTTTCTACCGTCTTAAACTTTGCCAATAACATTCAAGACTTCTCTGATAGCCTGACTATAGTTGTGCGGACGGCGGCTATTGATCGTCATTTTCATGAAATCCTCCTCTTTTGGGTGGTGGTCAAAACTCGATGAATAATACATCTGTCACTGCTGTGTGAAGAGGATTCTTATCGTCGCAAAAAGCAACAGTACAAGATGAAGAGCTCTAAGGTTCAGCAACATGTGTTCAACATGCTGTCAGAGCGTAATCGCTCTGAAGGAATCCACAGAAAATGCTAAGACATTCCTTCCTAATAGAAGTGGAAGATATCATTGTCATATTGAACGTTTATCTTTAATCCCGAGGCAATGGTGGGAAAGGGATCTAGTATCTGACAGATGCTCAGTCGTTTCGCCGTCGTCACAGCAAATATCACTAACTTTGAAAGAGAGATTTTGGTGACGGGCGCATGGACGCTTTCTGATGGAATACTCTACTTTCCTTTCTTTCCATTCTTTCGCGCGGGAACGGCCAAGATCTCTCTCGAGAGCTATCAATTCAATTTAATCAAGTCCTCAAGGAAACTGAGGGAGGAAAACGAATGATGGTCTCCATCGATCCAACATCCTTAGCTCCTTTGCGAACCTTTGATGGTGAATATGGAATTATATTTTCCGCGCTCTTGTTAAGCTCGCCTACCACTAGCACAGACTTTGGAGTAGCGAGTCGTGCCCTATCTTTGATCACCAGAAAAGTGGGGGCGAAGCGCTTCCTTTCCGTTTTTCAAGACACTTGAGCTCTTTCGAGGTGAATCGTTCTGGAAGAGAAAAGAAGTGAATTGTTTGTCGCACTAGTTATGGTATACAGTGGCCGATGATTACAAATTCAGCCCAAACGTGCCTCAAGTAAAGGCGCAAAGCCCACAATCTATCAGTTTACAGCTAATTTAGCTGAGGAGACATCTAGTTGTGGAGAAATATATCACCATTACACAAACAAGCGATATTAAAACTTGAGATCCAACAGGCTTTGACTTTCAAGTTTAATTTAATTAACAAAATCCAAGAGCATGTTTAATTGAAAATTATTAGTTCTTAACAACCCATTTTCAAATATTATTTTGGCATTGATGAAGTTAATTGACAAGCCATAAATAACATTAGCCTAACTGAAGACTTATTGCAATAAGGATTACTGTTTCTTAAGAAAGAAAAAAAGGTATAACAGGGTTCAATCAAACTTTCAGATTCTGTATTTGTGAAATTTCAATCAAAACGTTAATGCGTTCTTTTTAGGTTTTCCCAAGAGAGCGTCTTTTTCTTTTTGACGCTTCTTGACCTCGTCAATGTTGCGGTTTTTCCAGTTACTTTTCCGCAATTTGATCGGTCTACTTCCTACATACTTTCCTATATTCATTCAAATAAAGTTGAGAATTTTATTTTAGTAACAAAAATAATAAATTGTATAAGTACCGTTCATTTCTTTCATGGCTCGAGTAAAGTCAACTGGGTCTTTAAAGGATACAAAACCGAAGCCCTTGGTTTTATTCGATCTTCTATCGCGGATAACTCGGGCTTTAGTGAATGAGGGATACTTGCCAAAAACCCGAGCGAGGACTTCATCTGTGACATCATTGCCCAAATCTCCGCAAAAGATGCGGTAGTCATCTGTTAAAATATCATTTTTAGTATACTTAAAACATTAAATAGCTTAAACTGAGTAACTAACTAGGGTCCCATTCAAGTAGAGAGTCATCTTGCCACACAGTTCCACCAGCTGCTCTCACAAATTTTTTAGGTTTCTTATATTTGGGGACTTTCGGTTCTTCCGCATCTCCCGTTTTCACTGCAGCAGAGCCTACTGTTGATGATGGGGCTTTTAAAACAGAGGGTCCACTACCAACCTGCTCATGTAAGACAAATGTGGTTAATAAGAAGTGGAAAATGTCTATGTACACTGTATGTATGATGAAATTTCTAACAAAGAAGTGATATAATATTTTTAAAGCTTACAACAGCTGAGTTTGCGGATAGCTTGGAAGGAGTTTTTGTCTCAAGCTTTGGCTTCTTGTTAACAACAGGAGGAGGAGCTTTCAGCACAACTGGTGCAGCTGTGGGTTTAGTTTCCTTCTTTTCAGGTAGGTACAGAACTGGCTTGTTGCTGATTACAGCAGCTCCAACAGCAGAAGCTTGATTCCCACTAGCTGAGGTGCTATTAGCTGTTGTTGAAAAGTTGGGGCTTGTAGCTGGGGCAGCAGCTCTTACTCCAGCACCGGCTCGCTGAAGCTGTGTTGGTAAGAACAGGGTTGAAGGAGGGCCTCCCAGTCGTGGTTGCTGCTGATTTGAATTATGATTGAATGAACCAGTAGAACCACTTGGTCGTATTGTGCTAGGCCTGAGCATGGAAGGGATGCTAGGTCTAGAAGTTCTTAAAACTTCAGCTTCAAACCTTATGTGTCAAAATAGTTTAAGTTGTTTTAGTAAAAAAATAATGCTAGAGCTAAAACAAGTGCAGTACCTCTCCATCTCATCCTGCATTTGCCTCTGAGGATTTCCAGCCATATTAATTAGCAGTCACACGAACCAGTATTTGAGTATTGTAATATTTTTATTAGAAAATGAGTTTGTTTAAAAAGATAAAACAACCATTGACTGTCAGCGTACGAAAGACGGCTGCTATGGTAGCTATAGCCTATAAGCGTTAAGTTGCACTATGCTTCGACGTTGCCTTTTCTTCAAAAATGAATTATTTTCGGTGTTTGCACTTTTGGCCGTTTTGCCTGGTCAGTTTTGTTTAGAACTTTAGATTTCACGGTAGTAAATTTATTTTGAATATTAAAGCTGCTATTCATAAAGTCTTATATTAAGACTTTATGCTTAACCTAAAGTAAATAAAATTTCAGAATTTGGAATAACCGAAAGAAAAGAAAAAAAATATATATAAGTTTTTTTTTTTGCAAAGTTTTCTTGAATCAAATTCAAGTCCTTGCACAAGTGGCCTACAATAAAGTCATAAGCTATCATAGCTAATAAAAAAAACAGATGAAAAGAAATTAAATCGCTAGCATTAGCCGTGAAAGGTAAGAAGGTTACATCTCGTCTCGTCCGTACAACACAACACTGAATAAGTTACTGCTTAAAAAATAAAAAATAAAAAATGGTAGGGACCCGGGGGCTAGGGGATGAGTACCAGCAAGGGTCGGAGCTCTAGGTAACTATTTGTGGATAGATGTGAAAACTTTTTGTGCATGATTTGATGGCTTGAACAAGTAAACAGCGGCACGGCCCCTTTTAAGAAATGTGAAATAGGCCTACTTAAATTTATAAGATATAAAATGACATAAGAAAATACAAAACGGTATAGCTATTGCCTTTAATTTATATTGCAATCAATAACTATTTCCGGTAATTAAAATATGCATAATTTTCCGGAAATACTAAAAGGGTACCTGACCGAATGACTAAGGACGAGCGGTAATGAGCAAGTATAAGATTTGAATTTAAGCATTATAATTTTACTGTATGTTACCGTTCTATATTCTGTTACATTATTATATCCACTTACAATACACACACACAAAAAAAACTTTGATAAGAGCACAATTTCGTCAAATAATTGATGGGCTTGAGCCGCTCTGCGATTTTGTGCGCTGTTTATTTTTTGTCGAAGGTCCTTATGAGGTTCCGCTGACGTCCAGAAGCAAAGGATGCTTCCGCAATTTGCTTCTTTTTTTTATTTCTGCTGCTCAGCGCAATAATGTAAGATGCCCAATAAGAAGAAACATAAATTCACCATCGAGCTTGACGATGTCCTTTTTCCTTCCCTACTACTAAAAGTTTTCCTTTTTTTATTCGTTTAGCAGTGCTGCTGGTGACGAAGAAATAACAGTCAACAGGATTGATTGGAACGTCCCGTTCAATTTAGACTGCAGTCCTAAATACAATACAACTTGCTCTCCAACTGTGTATATGATATCCGGCTGATATTGAAAGGAAGTATCTCATTGTGGATTGACATGTAATAGAATTCGATACATTATAGTATCTAAATTGTCAAATAATTGTCCTCCCGAGGCGTGGCTAAATCAAATGAATTCTTTTTTTTCAAGAAGAAATAACACAAAGCCGTCGTCTTTCAGTCGTCCGAATGGTGTAGAAAGAAAAAGTTCAATAGCCATGAAACGAATAGTGATAGTATTACTTTTATTTCGGATAACAACTGTTATTAGCCTTCAGCAAGAATTTTCGCGTTCTATTTGGCATTTAAAGACAGATCCCGACTCGTTGGATCTAATTACGGAGCACAAAACTTACGCCATTCATTTGACTCTTGTTTACAATGCTATTCCTCATACTAACAAAACAATTTTAAAAGAAGGGCCATTCTATGTCGCTGTTTCGTCGAGCGATCAAGTGACATTGGGTTTTAACCAAACAACCATTACCTTTGATTCGACTGATGTTGCAGCCGGATTACCTAAAACGCTTTACGTTACTAGTATGTGATGTCTCTGTAACAAACTAAACTTTTATTATGCATACAATTTTGAAGTTGTACTTACTATAAAAATAAATAGGTAAAGTTATCGGCTACGCTAACTTGGATTTCAACCTGAATATTCCATCGAGAGACACAACCAATATACCGCTTCTTGACGGGTATCGCGTGTCGATTATTAGAGCCAGCGACCTAATGGACCAAATTTTTGTTCTGTAAACAACAAATTGCTATTTTTTCTTCTTCAGTGGTTAAATGTGAGATTTTATTGTGTTTAAGGATAACGGGGGGTATAGCCGTGTTGAATACAATTAATATGGGATGCGCTCTCGATCTTGCTGTAGTTCAGAAAATCCTGAGACGTCCACTCGGTCCTGCGGTTGGATTTTTCTCCCAATTCATGTTTATGCCGCTTGTAAGCTACCGGACTAATTAAAAATTATATACGGAACTAATAAGATATGTTAATAGTAAATAGTATCATTTTTTTAACTACACGACCACCAGTTCGCATTGGCAATGTCACAGCTCTTAATTAAGGATCCACTCAAAGGATTCGGGCTGTTAGTGCTTGGTACCTGCCCCGGCGGAATCGCTTCCAATTTCTGGACCCTCCTGTTGGATGGCGACGTGAATTTAAGCATTACAATGACATTTGTTTCATCTATTTCTGCCATGGGTATTCTCTTTTATCAATAATTATATTTTAAATCTATTTATATTTGAAAAATGTTGCCTCCGTGTATTATAGGTATGCTCCCTTTATGGCTTTGGTTGTTGTCCGGATATTTTCCATCGCTCGACATCCAACAAGATGGGAATCAGTTAAAAGTGCCCTACCTCGACATGGTTGTTTCCCTTTTTCTTTTAACGATCCCTATAGGAATTGGTCTTTTGATCCGTCGATTTAAACGAAATGTAGCAGAATTTATTTCAACAAAAATCATCAAACCTTTTACTTTCTGCTGCATTCTCACCATGTTTGGGGTAAGAACTTTGAATAAAATATTTTTACTAGCTTGAAATTGTAAGATTTTTCTCTTAAAATGAAGTTGGGATTCTACACCTTGTCACACATCTTTATACTGATGGATGTGTTTATGGTAGCAGCTGGACTGGCAGTAGCTGGATCAGGATTCATTTTTGGAGGCTTATTGGGTTGGATTGCACGTCTCAATCGAAATCAAATTGTAGCCGTATCATTGGAAACGGCTATGCAAAACGGAAACATCGCTTTCATTCTATTGAAAACATCACTACCATCACCCTATGCCGATATAGCCGCTTTAGCTCCGATAGCCCAAATCCTCATGACATCCAGCATACTTTACACAATATTTTCGGCTCATCTCATCTACCGATGCGTTACAAAGAAGCAAGCATCGAAAGTCTAACCTATTTTTGTTTTCCTTTTCTAGTTAATATACTCAAACTCGTGTTTATTTTACTACCGAAAACAAGCGATTTTTTCTCAATTATCAAGCAGTGGCCATGATAGTTGGCGTACCAAAGCGGTGAAGAGAGGAGTCGTGAATGTCTTCTTCTGACAACTTCCCATCTTCTGGGGGAAAGTAAGTCGGGTGCGGAGGAGCCTCTTTCAATTTCCTGAAAATGCACACACCACAAACAAAGGCTAGATTAGTTATTTGTTTTCATTTTATTCCTGAAAAAAATCAGTTAATTTGATATACTAACCTGTGAGGCAATATTGTGTCACAAATTTTGACGATCGAGTTAGTGCCTCCTTGAATAGGACCTTGTACATAGATGACGTTATGTTTTAAATTGATCCTCATAATCTGGTGGAAAAGTTCAAGTAAAAATTAACACACTTAAATTAGAGCTGAAGGCTAAAATCTGCGTACCGTAACCCCCAAAAGTGCACGTCTCTCCGAGCCCATGTGACCGGGCATCTTCGTACCAGGATACACCCGCGATTTGTTTCGACCGTGGCCGATAGTGCCTCCTTTACGATGAAATTTGGTCGCTCCGTGAGAGGCCGGCCCACCAGCAAAACCCCAACGTTTCATCACCCCTTGGAATCCACGATCAATTCTTCATATCAAATATTGAATTTAATTGAGTTTGAATTAGAACTGAACCGTATCTTACGTTTTTCCTATGATATCGACTGATTGGCCAACAACGAAATGTCCAGCTGAGATAGGTGTTCCCACTGGGAGTGCGGCGTTGGGAGTAACAATGAACTTCATAAGCCGTTTCTTGGGCATAACACCAGCTTCTCTGAACAAGTTACAGTATTGCTTGGTAAACTGTTTCAATACAAACAATTCCGAGAGCATTAATAAATGTATATTTTCTGTTTTACTCAAAATCTTACTTTTGAAGGTGCTGTAGCTTCTGCACCAACAACGAGACACCCTTTAGGCTTTCTATTCTTGTAAATTTGTTCGCCTATTCTGGTTTTAATGTAGTCCTCTGGAGGGATGTAGCGAATAACATGGTTATCTAGGACCTAGCACAGAAAATGTTAGTAGAATATTTAAAAACGTAAATTTGACAAAGTTGAAATACTTCAAGCAAAGTACAGATTATCCTTGTTCCGTCCTTCTTCCACATGGGGTAGACACCAATATTACGGGCTATGACTCCAGTTCTGCGTGTATTGGGATTCCATTCTGTTTTGACAAGTTCCCCACCCTTTAAAGGAGATGATTCTTCTGAATATTTTTCATGAAGAAATTCTTTCAAAAACTGTGTGTTTTCAGAAGATAATTGATCATCTGGAGTCTGTAAAAAAAAATGTGATATATTACATGAAAAAAGAAACAGAAGTATTGTTAAATTCTGTTTTGTTACACGAAGAATTTTCTTTCTATGCCAAAAAAATGGATGAGTTTTTCTACGTTTCACTCGAGACATTTCCCTTGTTTGCTCATGATTGGAAAAAAGCCTAAACCAAAAAAATTCTGTTTCCAGATTGTTAAATAATAGCGTTAATAATAAAGTATCCATACCCGAGAACAGCTAATTGACTTCTGTAGTTTGTCTGAATAACGGATAGCGGGCTTATTATGTTCAGCGAACCACGGCCACCAATAAGGCATCGCAAAAGATTCAATGTAGTCATTCCAACCGAATTGCTGAATGCAGGATTTGAATGGTTGAAAATGAATCTTTTGAATCTTGAAAATTAAAGTCGGATCAAAATATTCTTATAAATTAAGAAAGCGGTCTGACGGTTCAGGCCCTTCAGGTTCACGAGTTCAGCATGCTTATTGGTTAAGACAAATATTTTAGTCTGCTAGAGCGATGCGGCTAGAGTAGGAGCAAGGAGCCCTCTAGCAGAAGCCTAGTAAAACCTGGTCGGCTCATAGATAATAGTAGGGGTAGATTAGACAGTCATATGGGGGCATGATGTATGGGGGGAACCCGTCGAGCTCTTTCGGAGCGCCTCTCGTGCTGAAAGGAAAAAGCTTTGAAAGGCGGGAATTCAAATCGATGGATGTGTACAGGGAAGGCTTGGTTGTCATAGCAACCAGGGCTAGGAAGATGGCGGCCGAGCGCACTAAGGGATGCTGTTTAGCCTCTTAACAGCATGTGCCGACTTGTGCCGTATACATTTCCTTCATTTAAACTCCCGCCTTTCTAAGCTTTTTCCTTTTGACACGAGAGGCGCGTCGAAAGGACTTTCACTACAGAGTGTCTAATCTACCCCTACTATTATCTATGGGTCGGCTGGAGGGCGCGACCGCGCGAGCTGGTCCGAGTTTCCGACTACTTGCACTGCGATTGCAAGCCCACAACTCGGCAACTCTGTCAGGCAATTCTGTTAAAATTAGTCTGTTTTATTTCACAGAAATGGCCAATGGTCGTCCTTGTCCAATGCTTCCTCTTATCCAGTATTTTCAGTTGTGCACTTTTGACGTTTAGTCCCAAAAGTTTCTACAATAAGTAATAAGCTTGGTTAAATCTAACATTTGTTTAATTTCAAAAGTTTCGTTTCCGTAGCAACGATACAATTCGTAATTAAATGGAAGACTCGGAAATAAAACAAGAGCCCCCATCACCCACCATACCTTGTGAAGGAATCAAAGATGATGGAGATGAACTTGTCACAGAAAATAGCAGAACAATCCATCTAATAGAAAGTGAAGTTGGGGATGTAACCTACTCAGAGGATGTTTACTATGTTATGATGGATGAAAATGCCATGGAGACTAAGGACCAAACCTCCAAGGTAAACTTATTTAAAGTTAATGCTAGTTTGAGAGTAGTTACCACAGAATAATAAAACAGTTTATAATATTTTATTATTTGGTGTATTATATTAAGATGCAATTTTTTTTACTCAGGTTCATGAAGCTGATAAAGGGCACGATTCTGAATATGAACCTCAGAGCAATTCAGAAGAACAAGAAGCTGATGAAGAACCCATTGAGGAAGATATCCCTGTAAAGCGAAAACGGGGTCGACCAAAATCCAACAAAGACCCAAAAGCTCGCGAATTTTGCTGCGAGCACTGTGGCAAAACATTCAAACAGCACAACGTTTTTCGGGTCCACACGCGAATTCACACAGGAGAGCGTCCTTACCAATGTGAACTATGTGGAATGAGTTTTAATCAAATTGGCACTCTGAAAGACCATCAAAAGATCCACACTGGAGAGAAACCTTATAGCTGCCCGCACTGTCCGTCTCGTTTCACCAACAAGACTCGTCTAACCCGACATGTCCGAACTCATACTGGCGAACGGCCGTACAAATGTGATTTCTGTCAAATGAATTTTGCTACTCAAAGTGTGCTGGTGAAACATAGACGTGTCCATACCGGGGAGAAACCTTTTACTTGTGAGGAATGTGGGATGTCTTTCACTCAACGTTCTACGCTTGTCAACCACAAAAAGGTTCATACTGGGAAGCGGAGGCGCTATCCTCAACGGCTCTTACCCTTTCTCTGTAAACCGTGTTCCCGTTATTACCCCACGGTAATCATTCTTGTTTTTAAGATAGATTATCGTGTTTTTAATAGTAAATTTTTAAATATTTTATTTGAAAAAATACTAGATTGAAAAATTGTATTCTCACAATTGTTTACCGGCTGGACAAACGACTGACGGAGCCTTTATTTGTGATTCGTGCCCGCGAAAGTTCTCTGAAGCCAAGTTTCTGAAAATCCATGAACAGGAATCTCATGGACCTGGTGTAGGTACAGAACAAATTTGTGTCGTTTGCAAAGAAGTGTGCCCTACCCTGGATGACTTAGTTGAGCACGTTCAAACACATGGGAAGCCTAAGGCCCCGGATTCTACCCAGGCTCAACCTCAACAGCAGCAAGAATCACCGGTTGTAGTAACATTTGAGTGCTCCGATTGCGGCAAGTTTTGTCACACGAAGGCACAGCTTCTGATTCATCAGCGGATTCACACAGGAGAAAGACCTTTTGTATGTCCTCATTGTGCCAAAACGTTCCGTTATCGACAGAACTTAAAAGAACATTTAAACAGTCATCAAGGTATTTGAATATTCCCCCCCCCCCTTAATTATCAGTTCTATCAATTGATTTGAATTATTTTCTATCAAGGTAATCGACCATACGCCTGCGATCAATGTGACAAACGTTTTGCCTTTTCTGCTAACTTGTCGACCCACAAATTGACGCACTTAGAATCAAGAGGGCGCTGCCGCTTTTGTAATAAGAGGTAAATGCTGTTTAATTCCATTTTGTTTTTATTTTACTTTTATTTATGATTAGACCCTTATTCCACTGTTCACATTCAGACCAAAAATTGGTGAAAACTTGAATTATGAAACGAAATTTATCTCATCTTTTTGTCTTTTCATGAAATGGATGGTAAAAGTTTAATTTTTGTAAACTTAACTTTCAGTTTCCGTAGCACGATACGATTGCAGTCGCATGAGGCGGAGCATATTGTCGAAGCTGGTGAAGTGACCCAAGTAAGCGTTGTGCCAACTGGCGAAGAAGTCGAAAGCTACCTGGTCATCTCCATGGAAAATTGATGTTTGTGTAACTCGGGGCCAGTTCTACTCAATGATATGTGAAATCATTTGGAAATATCGCTCATTATACAGAGTTCAATGCATGGCTTATCTTTTTTTTTCTTTTTTTCTTTTTACATCAAGATCATCATAGCGTACGATTCCGCAACTCATGTGATGACGTTGCCTAAGTGGTATTCCTGGCGAATCTGACTATTTTTATTTTCTGTGGTCATAAAAATAGAGTGAAATTCTTGAACTATCAAGCTTTTTTTATTGCTTCGGTTTGGGTAAAACATAAATAAATAAGTCTATAGGAAGTTCTGACTCAAAGTTGTCAAGGTGGTTTCGTAAAAAGTTACAAACGAAGTCACGAAGGAGCGTTGTTAAAATGGCTTCACCCTTCTTGGGGCCGTAACCACTATGCCGTAACTACAGAAGCGGAGGCCGGCAATCGGTTAATATTAACTAGGTAACCTTTTCATATATATAAATTTAACATAACCCAAAATAAGATCAAATGATTATAAGGCATTAGACAATATTGTAAGTGCAATCTATTTTTATTCTGGTTTCAAAATGGATATTTTTATCTGGGTAATTCTTCGATCACCAATCCTCTTGGACCTGTCTTGTAGCATAATATAGATTTGTAGACACGCTTGTAGAGGCATTGAGCCAGATTCGGTCATTCCTAGACCTGACCAGGAACAACCAAGAATATCAATCGAATAACGCCATATAAACAAATGATATTTGCTCCGACGTGATATCATATTGTTACCCTATCTCTGATCATCCCTGATGATCAGCCATCAGACCCTGTTGGCTGATGTGATTTTGTGGCTGATCTCGTGATCCGTGATCGTGCCACGTACCAGGACGATTAGCTCCGCCGTGCCAGGCGTCCAGGAGACCAGGACCGTAGGCCGCAGCCGGCGTAGTCCGTACTGAATGAGCGCGTAAAATTGGTCGAAAGCGGCGGATTCAGACCTCGGTCTTGGAAGGGGCGATTAACGTTGGTTTTATGGGACTTTCGGAGGGGGCCATTTTACGTAACTCCTATCTCTCCCATATTAATTTTCCTGTCTTGGAAGGGGCGATCGCCCCCCGTCGCCCTCCCCGGCTCCCCCAGCCCCCCAGGCCCCAGCTCCCTCTGGATCCGCCGCTGTTGGTCGAGGCAGTAAGAAGAGGCTTCTTGAGACGCATAAAGAAGACCAAACTATTCAACGCTAACTGTCAAAATAAAAGTAAATAGCGCGGCGACTTGTTTACGAAATCGTTGTTGCCTGCTTGGTGGTTTCCTTTTCCTCCCTCGCTTTAAAGAGTTATCTCCTCATGTTATTTTCCCCGGAACTTGTGGAGATGAAACCCACATCCTGTTGATTCGTAGTTCCGGAAGAATACACACTGTGTCGTTAGCGATGCCTCAGCCTGTTTCAAACGCCTCCCGGACAAGAGTAAGATCGAGTTGTTCAGTTGACCCCCCGCGATCAACAAACAATCATTAGTTCACAAGATAAAAATAATTGATGATCTCTGACAACCGAGTAAGCACATTCATCAATCTCTTCTACACCTAGCTCTTAATAAATTACCATGTTTTTTTTTTTCAATTGGTTAATATATATCATTCCCCTTCATGATACCTTATTAATGAATGTGGATTAACTTAAAACAGGATGTCACCAGCAAGCAACTATGATTTCTGGGCAAATCCACCCTTAGGAGTGAGAATACCGATAAATTTTTTGATGCCAAATGGTGTTCTCATTATCCTAGAAGTTCACAGTGATGCAATTCTCTCAGAAGTCAAAGGTGACCTGTGGGAAGAAACCAGAAAATTTCCCCTCAAAGAGCTGCTCAAAGACCAGTCTTTCTACAATTTCATGTGCATTAATAGCATGGCTGAAAAGGAAGAATTAATTGATGAAACACGGCGACTTTGCGATGTCAAACCATTTGGAAGTATGTTAAAAGTTGTGGAGAGAGTTGGAGACAAGGTCGAACACGCTCTCAATATTAAAATTGGCCAGCTGATAGGAAAAGCACTCCATGATTTTGACACTCTCAAGTCATTGGAAGTAAACGATTTTCGGTGGCGCATGAAGCTCATGGTCGAAAACATCACTAAAGACAAAGAAGGTATGACTCTCGTCGACAGGATCAAACATCATTATCCCTGTGATGTGGCCGAGTCAGAAGAATTACCTGAATATCTCTCCCCTAAATTGTGTGATGGTAATATGGTCGTTGGTATTCGCCTGGAGAACGTTGACACCTGTTTCTCCTTCTCCGTCTCTCCCACCACTACGCCCATGCAACTACTTACCATCGCCCTTCAGAAAAATGCAACGCTTTCTGGTCAATATCCTATTGAACCAAATATTGCAGAAGGTTTCGTCCTTAAAGTGTGTGGAAGGCAAGAATATTTAATTGGAGACTACCCTCTTTCTCGTTTTTTAACCGTCCGTGATTCGCTAACGAAAGATGTACTCCCTTCTTTTGTCGCCATTCCAAGCGCGAACGTTTTGCTAGACAAAGATACCAACAGTCTCATTTCAACTCCTTCGGATCGGATGTCGCGTAGTTCGTTCCCTACCTTGCGTAAGAAAAACGCATCAGTCTCATCTTGGACAATAGATGAATGGTTTTCTTTTCGAATCGGCTCTGTTTCTCTACTCAACTGCAGCGAGTCGGTCATTGGAATTCAAGCTGGACTCTTTCACGGCGGTCGCTCCCTCTGTGAGCCTAGGAAAACGTCAGCAAAGCAATGCTCCAACGGTGAATGTACCTGGGATGAAAAACTCGAATTCGATCTGATGGTATATTTAGTGAAGTTACATCTTTAAAAAATCATCTTTTCACTTAATTTTTATTTCTAGTTGCGAGACGTTCCGCGAACGGCAAGATTATGTCTAGTCGTTTACGCCTTGTCAAAAATAGCCAAAGGTACAAAAGGATCTCGGCGAACTATATTGATGGACCAAGATACGGAAATGTATATCAATCCGCTCGCCTGGGCTAATACGACCGTTTTCGATTATGAAGGCCTTTTAAAAACAGGTGGTTTCACATTATACCTTTGGACGTATGCCGAAGACGGTCAAAATGAAGAAATAATGAATCCTTTAGGTATAATATCCCTTGTATCCTTTTTCCAGGCCATATTTCAAAACCTTCAAATTTATTTTAGGAACCGTCGTGTCCAACCCGAACGTTGAACATGCTACAGCTCTCACTTTGACATTTTCAAAGTTCAAAGATGGTAAACTGATCATTTATCCTCGGATGGAAACCATGTGTGAGCTTGCTGCGCAGTTCAAGCTAGATTCTAACGAAGAAGAGAGCTCGGCCCTCTATTTAGCTTCCCTTAATTTGAACGGTATTACATCGTTTTATCACTCTTAACAACATAGAAATTACATATGTTTTTACAATGATACACGCGAGAACAGGCGATTCGGGCGTTTTCAGCAGCAGCGGAAGCACAAGTAGCAGTACAAGTAGTCTGTCTTCAGTTTTGAGCCGTGATGGAGAGCGTGTGATGTACTACGTCATGGAACGGTTGCGGTATACTGCCGAGCGAGACCCCTTGCATGAAATGCATGAACAAGACAAGAAATTGCTTTGGTCTTTTCGTCACCAAATTGCTCAGCAACTGCCAAACCTGTTACCCAAATTACTATTATGTATCGAGTGGAACAACTACAAGGAGACGGCAGAAATGCTCTCTCTTTTGACCAAGTGGCCAAAATTACCGGCCAATAGAGCACTTGAATTACTTGACTTTGCTTATGCGGATGCTGCTGTAAGTCTGTTAGTTTTACCATAAAATATTCTTTAAAATAACTATATTTTTACAGGTTAGAAGCTATGCCGTAGCATGTATCCGAGATGTAAGCGATGACGAGCTTCAACTCTACCTTCTTGAACTGGTCCAGGCCCTCAAGCACGAGAGCTACTTAGAGTGTGACTTAGTTGAATTTCTCATCTCCCGAGCTCTTCAGAACAGAAGGATCGGGCACTTCCTCTTTTGGCATCTTCGAGCAGAGATGCACGTCCCCGCAATTGGCGTTCGTTTCGGGCTCATGCTAGAAGCTTATTGCCGTGGAGCTCCGGATCATCTGAAACAATTAACTCGTCAACTTGAAGCCCTTCAAAAGCTCAAAGAAACAAATGAACTTGCTCGGGAGAGCAAAGAGAATCGGGATCGTATCAAACAGCTCGTCCAAGATTCTTTGAGCATGAACCATGTCACTGACATCCTTTCTGATGTGTTGTGCCCACTGGATCCAGCTCTTCATTGCAAGCAGTTACGAATCGAGCAGACCAAAACGATGGGTAGCAAGATGAGGCCACTTTGGACCGTTTTCGAAAATGATGATCCCAATGGGAATGATATTTACTTCATTTTTAAGAACGGAGATGACTTGAGACAGGATATGCTTACACTTCAGGTAAATTTGTGGTTTTTGCAAATATATTTTTTTAAATTTAACTTTTTGTTTCTTGAAAGATGTTGAAAGTGATGGATCGCTTGTGGAAACAAGCTGGACTTGATTTGAGGATGAATCCTTATGGATGTATTTCCACAGGCAATCGTTTAGGCCTAATTGAAGTAGTTCTCAATGCGGAAACCATTGCCAATATTCAGAGAGAAAAGGGTGGATTTAAAGCAGCCGCTACTTTTAAAAAGGGATCTCTACTAGCCTGGCTTAAAGGTATAACTTAAAATTTTTGTGTTACGTCTTCACACTGGATAAAACAAAAATTATTGTTAGATCACAATCCGTCCGAAGCCGCCTTAAACAAAGCGGTCGAACAATTTAGCTTATCATGTGCTGGCTACTGTGTAGCGACGTACGTTCTCGGCATTGCAGATCGGCATTCTGATAACATTATGATAAAGAAAAACGGCCAACTCTTTCATATTGATTTCGGTCACATTTTAGGCCATTTTAAAGAAAAATTTGGAATAAGGCGAGAGAGAGTCCCATTTGTTTTAACTCATGATTTTCAAGATGTGATAACTAAAGGAGAGAAGAGAGGCACTAGTCGATTTGAAGCTTTTCAAAACAACTGTGAAAAAGTATTGTTTTATTAGAATTCAAATGAAAACGAAATTTTCTTAACGCTATGCTTCTGTCAGGCCTTCTTGATTTTACGTCGACACGGATCTTTTATTATTTCACTTTTTGCCATGATGATCTCCACAGGCCTACCGGAATTGAGTTGCGAAAGGGATTTGAACTATCTCCGCGAAACCATGGTATGGACTTGCTTACATTTCTTTGATTAATATAGACCTAAGTTTAACATTTTATTTCACTTCAGGTCCTTGATCTCTCGGAACAAGAGGCCTTAAAACACTTCCGTGCTCGATTTGACGAGGCCAAAAAGAATTCGTGGAAAACGTCAATTGATTGGACTTTCCACCTTTTAAACACGGACAACAAGTGAAGATTACTATTTTCTGTCTTCATACGTGCCATTTCTAGGTTCATTACTAGTTTATGATAATTTGCCTCAATTACTAATGCCGTACGTACGAGTCTTTCAACCTGTGCAATAGGAAAGTCGACATTTGTACCTTTTAGTTCACTAGATTTACCTTATTATCTTACGCGTAAGCGACCTAATGTGATGGTGTGCCTTTTTTTTAATTGGCCGTATCTAGCTTCCAAGCGTTTCTATCGACATTTTGTATGACAATACATTACTCGCATCACTTATGAACTTGGTTTTGGTTCGTATTTCTATCATTTGAACAATTGTAGAATGCCGAAAAATTAAAGATGTTGCGATATGCATTAAATAAGCAAAAAAGTAAAAAATTAAATTAACTAAACATATCATGAGCGAATGATATTGTCACACTCTAAGGTGACATTTATAGAACTTAGTAAATGCAGTTAAGTTTAAAATAATAGACGTTTGATAAGCATCACCGTAGAGAGGAAATAATGCGGAAGAAAGAAGGGGGGGGGGGGGGGGGTTGTAATAAATTACCCCACCTGGACTAGAATTGATTGTCCCCCTTAGTTGTTTAATGAACCATGTATTGTTTAATAGTAACCTCGTAGGGTACGTATTTAGACACTGCGGTTTCTGTACGGCCACACCATTAAGAAAAGAAGTAATAGTATACGCCTTGTAATTTCCATCAGTTCGGAAATCCCTAGTAAATGTAAGTACCACCGATAATTGAAAGTTGTTTTCAAATTGAAATCTATCTATAATGTATAGTTTGCGTTGTATATCACGCGCTTTGTTTCACTTCGATATTTTGAACTTCAGAAATATTTGATCAATTTTATTCTTATCTACACTTTGATTTCATCTTTAAAATAATAAGATTAATAACGATTAATTCAATCATTTAAAAAATATGCCATCACAGAATAACTAGATTCTATATATTCAGCACCAACATAACCATTACACACATATTTCCCAGAATGAAATTAAGGTACATAACTGATGCGTGGGTTAGTAGCATGGCAACTAATATATATGCTATGTTAGGACTAGCACGACTTCCAAGCTCGATTAATTGAAATGACACTTGATTGGAAGCTCAGAATATTCTACACCAATAACGGCAAATGTACAATAATATTAAGGCACTTGCTGGCAAAAAAAGAACAAGATCTTCAAAAATAAGCAAATAAAAATCTGGAATCAACCCAACAATCCCATCCACATGTTGAAGCAACACAGATTGACAAACTCCTCAATAAAGGACTGCATAGCAATCGGTTTACAACCGTTCTCCATCATCGGCATCGCATTATCAGATTCATTTGTAGGCATTTCTCGGCAGAGTGCACTTAGCTCCTAGACATAAAACCAGTTATCAATTATTAAAACCAAATTTCGTGATATGCGACAATTGTAACATATATGTTTTAAAAACTAAGAATCTACGTACTGCACGATCAGCGTGAATATCCCAAAACAGCATCATGGCTGTTGCCGAAAGTCGAGGATTCAGGATGACAACATATTGGATCGCACCGTCCATCGAAGAGAAGTGTCTCTGCGTCTCCGGGTAGCGAGATAACAACACTTTGGCTAGCCCTTGGTACCAGCTGACTGGTTGGGCTAAGAGTGGGACTAGTTGGGGTTCACTCGAGCTCACCGGCTCAGAGTGGGATAAAGTGAGAAGTTCACGGAATTCCGTATACGTCAGACCATTAGCTTGCTGCTGAAGTCTCTGCCAGAGCGTATCCCGACGACAATGAACTTTAGCTTGATTCGCAATGGCACGGATGAGGTCTTCGGCCTTTTTGGCCTGTTCGCTCATCATCGATTGCATATCTTGTTCATGTTTGGTATAATAGCCTACCAAATGAGATTCTATGTTAAGCATCTGTCGGTGGAGAGTTATATTTTTACTTAGGTACCCAAATAGTTGATAACTTCTTGTCGGATAAACATAGGGGATCTCATATTTGGATGCTTGACAGCTGCAGCAGCGGCCGCAGCAGCTGCCGCTGCCACAGCGGCAGAAGGTGAAGTTCTGGTCTCTTCCGGGACTGCTGTAAGACTAACAGTGCTATCTTTGCGCTGGATAAGGCTCACTTCAGGGTTGCTCACGGAAAGTTGGTCAAGCATTTTCTCCTGAGGATCGATCAAAATGGCTGCAGAATCTTCGTTGGTCATCTGCTTGACAGCTAATGGTGGATCTAGAGTTTCTCCCGTAATCCGATTGCCCGTCTCTAGTGGTGGTGCCGAGGCTGCTTTAACCTAAAATATTTAAAGTTGAGTATAAAGACATACTTTATGGTGGTAGGTAGTAATTAAAGTGAAGACTTTGTACCGGTGTGGCTGTGGAAACAGTACGAAACTTCCCAGGCTTCTTTTCAACTAACAGCCTAGGGTAGAAATCTCTTTTTGAAGACATAATAACGAAATATTTCAAAAAGAGTGTCAATGGATCGTCGCCCACTTGATCGTGAGCAACCAAGAGAGTAACGTCGTAGTCATCCATCTGTTTCAATTCAGTAAAATCCCTGAAAAAGAACACGAGGGAATCAGCTTTTGTTTCCCTTCCAACTTTGTTTCGTTTCTATTGTGCATACCTTTGCATGGATTTGTAGGTCCACTGTTTCGCCAAAACAAACTCGGTGGTGACATCATCAGTCTCTCCGGACGAGGAAACCATCCTCAAAACATGAAAACCGTAGCGTCGCTCGTGACTGAGCAAATAATTGAAGAGCTGCTCACCAGGAGTGGCAGGATCTTTGAGCGATAGACTGTTGGACACCACTTGATTTCTGGCAAAATTTGGTGCCTATTTAAGTTAAAAATATAAGTTAAAAATTAAGAAAAAAGCGGAAGCAAATAAATTGTATTACCTTATTGTAATATTTGCTGAAGTCGTCCAAGAAGCTGACAAGGTGAAAGGCCGGTTTCAAGAGGAACTGACGGCCCGAAACAAATGAATTTAAACAGCGCAAATGGAAGTCGTATGTAAACGAGTGCAAGTGAAGAAGAACCTGGAAGTCGAGCATGATAACATTTATCAATTTAAACGAATAAAATAGGACTCTTAAGATAATACTTTGATGTGATCGCATTCGGTGAGGAAACGATCGGTGAAATGCGAATGAGCCGAAGCCATGTGTGCAAGATTGGGGCCATTATAGCCGTGCGGAAGCATACGGGAAGGTTCTAGTGCATACACTTTAGTGTAGAAGAAAGGCTCCTGAACGGCAACTTCGCAAACCAAGATCCCACCTTTTTTTCAAAGCCTCAATATCATCAATTCTTTAACTAGGAAAAAGTATAGGAAGTCAACCTTGATGAGACTTGTGAAAGTGGAGCATGTTAGGTTCAGTGGAGCTGGATGGCGATCCAGCAAGAGCAGGAGGATGGGTCCGTGTCGGCTGAGAAATGCGTCGAACTCTTTCTTCCTCTCCAGGGGTTCTTTGACTTTTCAAAGCACTCTTTGGTCCCCTTTTCGTGGCTAACGGTTTAATATCCATTTGAAGGAATCCCAGAGTGTGAAGGTACTGGACATATTCCTAAAAACGCGATCGTATTTCACAACAAATCAACCTAATAATAACAAATGTTATAAACAAACTTGAAGGTATGCCGAGCACAAACTTTGGTGCCAATGGTCATCCGTTGGTCGTCGAGGCTGTCGAGGTGGAGAACTATTAGGACTATTCCTTCCTCCACTATTAAGGGAATTCCCTGATTCGTGCCTCAACCTGAAATGATAAATAGTGAACACAAGGAAGCTTCATGATTTGATATCACTATATATTACTTGTTGTTATCAAACGGAACAGAAGTGCTTGGAATAGTTGCCATGTTTGGGTCTCGAGTTCTGGCTACTTGCATTCTCCACTTAGGCAAGAACAATAGTGGAGTGAAGCAGAAATGAATAATTCTGGCCACTTGTTTGAATAACTGCATCACATCTTCCGTTATAGAAATAGTGTTGCCGGATGATCGCGATTGCCACAACACCTGAAGACGCTGCATCTCTTCCCGTCGTTCAGAGTAGCGCTTCTCGATCCATTGCTGGCCGTGTCGCACCACCAAATCTCCTTGTTGTCCATACGGACAATTACTCAACAGCCTATGGTAAAATATCCTAAATTAAAAGCTAATCCCTTACTTTGATCCTAATTGTACATTACCTAGCCGGTTTGGAATCTCGGAATGCTTCCAAATGAGCCGTGTGTGGAAGAGCCAACTGCGCTTTATTTCGCGAATTGTTACTTGTGTTGTAATCCCGTGACGGAGGTGGTACGTACATTTTCACTAAAGTATCCATTTCGGTCTGATGGAGAAAGGGGTTATTACGCAGAGTTGGATGAAGGTAGGTTGTACGCATTGAGGAGCACTGCTGATTGTGAAAGAGTCCCAGCTTTTGAGCCACAATACTGTTGAGAAGAGCCCATCGGGCATTGTGCCACTGGATGAGAGCTCCGCACTGCTTCGACAGCGATTCCAAGCTGTCTTTATTAAAGTTATACATCCACATGGTGAACTGATGATCCTGGTTGATGGTGAGCCAAAGGAATCTTTGTCGAGGAATCAAGAGATTCTTCTCGCCTTCTACTTTTCCTGCTTCCGGGCACTGAAGTGAAGATACATCCTGGACGAAAGAAACGAAACGCTGGTGCGTCCGCTGCATCTTGAGCGCCACTTGGCTGTGCTCCAGCATGTTCATCTCGCCGGTGAGCGACTCCTTCCACTGGCCTAAATGGCGCCCTATTAAGACATAGCGTGTCTCTAAGATGGTACGGTCTGGACTCGCCTGTTTCGGACACAGTGAAGACGTCACACAAGGACTAAAAGAACTTCCAACTTCTTCAGATTCCAATAACGAGAAGATTCTGACAGACATTTCGGGAGCAAGGGATGTGCAAATATGCGCAAACGCTTTGAGCAAGAGAGGAACTGTCAGAGGAGCCAAGAGGCTTGCTTTCTGGAGCCGAATGGAAGGAACGTTCTTCTGTTGACCCAAGAAAAACCATCGCTCTATGGTCTCAGAGTAGATTGGATGAAGCTTCCCCTTTTCGCCCAATTCCAGTTTATCCATCTCGGGAGAAGGTGTTGTCCCAGCTAGCGAGGACGTCATCGATGAAGTCGACAAGCTCCGCTCGCAAGCCCGATCCGGAGGTGACATCGGTCCTGGACTTCGCGGCTGTAAAGAAGATAGAGATTCTTATATGCAGAAAATCTTAAAATAAAATAAATAAAAGGAAAAATGAAAGCCACACTAAAAAACACACCGTTTCCCCTCAAGAAAGAAAGAAAAAAAACTTTGATTAACAAAAAATTAAACAAAACTGTACTAAAGGCCACTGTCACCACTCAGTAAGAAGGATTGGGAGAATGAAATTTTACCGTCGTCTCGCCAGATGAGGGATTTAATAAAAGAAGAGTGGCTCTCAATCGCGCCTGTTTGGCTAATGAAATTGGCATTGAATTGGAAAGACGGCGTAGGCCATCCTAACGAGTCGAACCCCCCAAGATGTTGGCGAAGGGGAATATGAATTATTTTTAATTCTCTACCTCACAGCGAAAGAAAATGACAGTCAAGAGCTAGGGGACAAGTAATAGTTACCTGCACTGAAGAAATAGGAGGAGATAGCGGTCGTTCCCGGGCGCTCTGTGGCCCTTGTTGAGTCTTCCATTTCGAATCTAAAACAAATCAAGAGTAAAATTAAATTATTTTCAAGGAAAGTAATAAGAGAACTTAACCATTAGAATGTGAAACATTTAGGTCGCTTTGACGAAAAGGAGGTAAACCACTAAAGGATACGGATCTTGATCGCGGGTCTGCCGGGATTTCTTCTTCGTGAACTAAAAATAATCCAAGATAGAAGGACCATACGGCAAAGGAGAGTTAAAATTTAACTACCGATAGGCTGCAACTTCCACTTACGGCGTACAGGTGTCGTGGGTTCAGAACAAGGTAGACTGTGAGAACTCGTTGTAGGATCGCAACTGGATTCCATCGTACATAACGGAAAAGGGAGCAGTCTATACTCCAAAACAAGATCCCACAGAGCGTGTCCGATAGCATCCTCCAATTTCTCCTTCAATGTTTCCAAGTTGATGTGACCCCTCTCCCAAATCCGGAATTCCATTAGCGCTAATGGACCTTACATAGATTTAAATATACATGTATAAATACTATATATTGGAACATTACTGAGAAGCAATAAATCTAAAACGAAAACACAAAATTCTCTACCAGGTCGTTTGCTTTTAAAATCCTTTTCGTAGAGACTCGTCTTTATGAACTGTTGGAAATCGTCTAAAGTAGAGTCATTATTATCGGAGTGGGTAGCTGAGATTGGGCGGGGCCAACTTAGTTGGTTAACTGGATTTCCTCGTCCATCAACCAATGCGAACGCAATGCAAGCGATCCCCCGATTTCCAGAAGCTTGGGGTCGGTTGTAAAGGTAGACGTCTGAAGTGGGCGCCGGATTCGGAGAAAAGTCTTGAAAATGGTGTCCAGAATAGTGATCCATGTACTTGGCTGTTGCATACAAAATGCATGAAAAAAAAATGAAAAAAAAGAACACGAACAATTATAAACATACAAAAAAAAATTATATACAAACAAATATATATGTATATTTAAGTGATACAAAAATATTTACGAGTATAGAGCACTCCATCAAGTAAGTTTTGCCGGAGGTAGAAAGCAAGCGCTGGTAAGTACGCTAGAGCAGATGGTTGAACAGCAAATTGCAAGATGGAGCTGGGAGAATCGTGCGGTTTCTGAATAAAATGGACGTCATCCGATGTCAGCTTGCAAGCCGGATTTCGGCTAAGAAGAGAATGAAGCACTTCAAGAACGGCATCGTCCAATTTGTTCTGGAGTACTCGCACCAGATCGCCCTTGATGGACGGCCCAGCTTCCGTAATCCCATGAACTTTAAGCTGAATGCAGTCCTCTTTTCGTAAAAGATGCCCAGCACGATGCAGAGAAAGGTTGCTGAGGCTCATTGAATCGCCCATACTCTCGCTGAAGGATCCACTCCGCTTTTGAAGTTCATCCTCCTCAGCAGCCGCTCCTCGGTCACTGCTGATGCACCACTGAGAGGACCGTCGTGATGAGCTAAGAGTGCCACCATCCGTTTCATCCGCATTATAACGCGATACAGACACAGCATCTTGTCACAGAAATAAATTCTTTATTTGATAAGAAATTTGATAAGATAGTTAATTAAAAATCGCAAAAAATCCTACCTGATTGGTTCTTGTGATTGGCGCAAGATGACTCGTGAAGCCTGAGGTAGAAAACGTTTCCGGAATCCTCCTGGTAGACGAACATGTTGCTACGATTGTTCACGCTAAAGGCATTGAGAACAAAACGGAGCTGCTGGACGCCTTTCGATGTGCCAAGCTTTCCGGGCCCTGTTTTTAGGCGGGGATGTAGTGGAAAGTGAGTCTCCCACACCTGTTGACACTCAAATATTCCTGGTTGCAACTTAAGAGCCGCTTCCAGATAACCTGACTGCTCCTGCTGACTACATTGAAGATAGTAGCTATGACTATCGCTGGATCGGCTTCTAACAGAGGGCGCTTTAGTGTGAGCCGAATCATCCTGGTGCCAAATATCATCATTCGTTTCGGGCTCCAGAAGTTGATTGCAGAGTCTAGTATCGTGGAGATCTTTTAGAAGCATCTGTTGATTGATGAGTTTCCCCAAAGCTGTTATGCTGCTTAACAAGTTTTCGTGGATTTGCCTCCACCGAAGCATTTCTTCTGGCTGAGCTAACTCACAACGACAATGAAAGAAGGAAGTGACAGCATCTTCCTTCACCTTTAAAACCAGCCAAAATGGAGGCATCTGAAATGAATACATTTATCAGTATTTTGACAAACGTTTATATATATTCTAAATATCCTTTCAACTTACTTTAGGCTTTTCAGCCTCCAAATCTTTCAGCCATTCACACTCATTCCCAGAGTTGGAGCTTCCGCCGTCGTAGCCGTCTTCTGTATTACGAAAGCTGTCGACCAAACTCGAAGAATCACTAGTTCTTCCTGGGATCGACGTTGTTCCAGATTCGTAGCGCTGTTTTTTTAACATCGGTGATGAATCTTCCGTCTGGTCCTCTTCAGAGACCAAAGTTGTAGCAGAGTCGATCATGACGTCTGGAGTAGCCTCAACATCTTCGTTTATTATTTCGTTTACTACTTCATTGTTAACCTCAGATGCATCGATGGAAGAGGCATTTTCGACAACCTGGTCTTCCATCATCGGCTGACCACTAGTGGCGTTAGAATCAGATGATGTTTGAGCGACCAGAAGGCGGTTGGTAGAAGTTCTTCGGTTCGATCCAAGTGGCGGATCTAGAGATCCTTGGAATTTTCTTAATCCGCAGTTTTCAATCAAATAATAGAAAGATCCTTCCTCCTGCAAACGATGCCCATGAATCGATATTTTGTTGAATTCTATCAAGAAGCGGCGGAAGCTTTCTTGGGCATTCAAGACAAAGTGAAGAGGGACAACTTTCCGTCGACAGGAAGGACGATGAATGGAAGTTTGAACGTGTTGAACGACCTATGAAACGAAATAATTTTAAAAACTCCAAAATTTAGTCAAAATCACTTGAATAAGTTACGGCAGAAAGGGTTGTTTCAGTGATAGGGTATGTATCTAGGAGGAAGGCAACGATTTCATCTTTCAGCATCCAATCAATCTCAGCTAGAGCAGCCTTGACTGGACGACGCTGCCCCTCTGGAATATGCTGAAGTTGACGTGAAATGCTTTCCGTCCGATCGTCATCAGACATGGAGACAGCATCTCCTTCGTCGTCATCGCTCAATTCCGGCTGGGATGTCAAGGTAGAGCAAATATTGTTGGCATCAAGAATCCCGGAAGAGCTGCTACAGAAGGAGGTAGTGCGAGGATTGTTACTTGATCTGGGCACCATCTCGTCCACATCAGAAGGGAAAGTCAGGCAGAGAAAGTCTAGCGTGATCTTCAAATGGTTCAAATCCAAGACAGTAGTTGATCCTGATGAAAAACGGAATGACATGAATTAAAAAAACTGAAAGCAATCGCAGAATTTCGATCGGAACCTGATATGCAGGCAAGAAGATCCCCCAAACAGGTGGGTAGCGCGTCCAGCGACTGGCTGGCAACTTCTTTTTTCGCCCGGACGGTAGCCGTAAGATGAAGGAAGAGCGGAATGGATGGCACTTCCCCGACACTTTCGCAATCTCCTTCCAGTTCCACGTCGTCCAGTACTTCCGAACTACCTATACTGCCATCCAATGCGGAACAACTCCGACTAGTCGAATGGTCCTGGTCATATGATCGCCGAAATTCGACCACCTTTAGAAAGGAATAAAAAGTTAATTTCTAATATTAAGGACGGAATACAAAAAAAAAAAAAACGATTCGGAGATCCGCACCCCTGTATCATCCAATCCAGGACTTAAAGTGATGGAATCTGGCGGAAGGCAAAGATCCGGTGAGCTGGGTCGATCCGGAGGACAGTAGAAATAATAATCAAAAAGTGACGGAATGGGCTTGAAGGATAAGCAAAGTATTTCTTGAAATCGCGTCCGAATGAGTTTGTGAAGATGTCTTAGATTCATACAAGGTTGGTGAAGTCGCAGTAAACTTAAGGGAAAATTCCATTTGCTCGATTCGTCCTCTTCCGGAGCTGTGGTTGAAGAGGAAGATAAAGAGGACTGGCGCTGTCGAAGCATGTCGATCCCAGCCTTCATTTTAAAATCTTTGAGATGTCCGCAAATGTTCTGGATGAAGGAAGTGATATCGATTTCAAGGAGAGTCTCTTTACACAGATCCATGGCCGCTTCAACATCCCGGCTATGAATAGTCTTCCCTTGCTGAAGTGAGGTAAATAGCGCCTGTCCTAAACACTTGCAGTACAATGCTTCCATCACAGAACAATACTGGGATAGAGTGTTTAAAGATGAGCTACACGGATTATCTTCGAATTCTGATGGAGGCCGTCCATCATCATCCCGACCGGGCGAGAAACCGTTGTTGGATACATCTTCCTCCCGAAATGTGTGATCCCGACATATATTCTCCTTGCGATTCAGTCCCACGGGAAAGGATCTGTCCGACAAGAGACGTCAAAGGGCAGTCAAATACGTAGATGGGCAGAGTCACGGAACCGAAGATTGGGGAAGACGGAATAGAGAGTGGCCGGAAGGGGGAGCTCAGTGCAGCGGCGCATGTCCGACCAGGTCTTTGGTCAGCTGATCCGACAGAGCAGCTAGCATGCTGATGTTGGTAAGATTGAGATTGGTCCAGTGACAAGGGCGGAGTGTCCAGAGAACCGGCCCGGATGCGGGCAGCGGAAGATTCCACACGTGGTCTTTGCGTACCCACGAATGAATTGGTTCGAGTAGGTCCCATGGAACACGGCTGAGAAAAGGATTGAGATGCTGGGTAGTTTGTAGTCACCGGATCCTCATCTGCTGTCGTTGTTTGCTTGAATACACCTTCCTCGTTTACCGGTTTGGTGGAGTAGTCCATCTCCCCGCTCCTAGGAGAGAGATCTGGAGCCACTTTAGTCACATGCGGTGAGTCCCCACTCAAAAGATGCTCTTCGTTAAGCATCAGTAGTTTCAGATCCTGCGATTAGACACAATACCGTTAAAATTGAATCCACCAACTTGTCAAATAGTGTGTACCTGAAACGAAGCCGGAAGGAGCACGATGAGGACGTGAGCGGAGTTGACATTCTTGACGAAGCAGCGCCACATGGGCACACCATTCCGCTTTGAGCTGTCGGCGTGACTATTGTCCTCAGTACTACTTATGCCACTTTTGTGGCTGATATTTAACGGAGTCAAAAGGACAGGCCTGCTAGGTAAATTAGTGTGATTTGTTTCTCTGGGACTTCGCGGAGTCGTGTTGGCATCCCTTGGAGTTCCAAACGTATCCGCTTCCGCTTCCATTTCAACTAATTAGTTTTAAGTAAGATTTAGACACGGTAATTCTAAAACATATATTATAAATCAATACCAATCGTGTCTTCATCGACATCTTTGGGAAGACGATTAGCTGCAGGCTGCAACTCGAGATTCTTCAATAATTGATGGCAATCATCTTCTTCCAGCAAGATTTCTTTGTGTCCCATTTGAGAGAGCTGGCGAGTTAATAACTCAAAAAGTAATTCGTTGACTCCATCCGCCGGAGAAACGTTGTACTGTACTGGTAAATAAAATTCTAAAAAGAACGAAATAAACTCACAGGAGTATTTTAGGTTTTAAATGATTTAAATGGTTGCTGATACCTTGGACAAACGTGGAAAAGAGGAGCTTGGCCCTACTACATTTAGGCAAAAGGCGAGGAAGCTGGAAGCAGAACGGCACATAAGTGACCGTGTCATCTTTCAAGGCCTCTTCACTACGGCGATCCCAGCAGAATCCAGCGTTACGGGGCAAGCCGGAAATTGGAGGTGAAGTCACACCTGGGATCGGAGATACATTTCCCACTCTTTCACTTGTTCCATCCGGACATGATAGAAGACTCAGGTGCTCAAATGTCACCAATGTGGATATACAATCCAGATCCATTGGATAAAACTGTAATAAACAGAAATCCGCAGTTTTATAATTCGGCATTGTTACAACGTGGTTGAAACGATTGCGATGCGTAAAAAGCGCGTGTTTAAGACACGCGGGAAAACCGATGAGGCGACTTTAGACGTCATATTCTAAGGAGAGGGGGTCGTCCATCTGCGGATGTGCAACAAAGACCATATTAACCTTATCTACCCCCCCCCCCCCCCCCCCAAAAAAAAACGGGACGAACTAGACGCGTGAGTGTACGATAAGACTTGTTTGCTTTCCCTGCTATCTAACCCAGGTTACCAATCTTTTAATTTTATTTTTACAAAAATCATGCGGATGCGTTTTCTACTTTCCAGGGCCGATTCTCCCCCTCTCTATTTGTTCAAGGATAAAGAGTATCCGAGGGGGAAACGGCTGATTAGATAACTGTTCATGGCCGCAATCATAAAAAGTGAAATGACGTAAAAAAAGGATACATGCACTTTTGTATTGAAACCAATTAATTTAGACATGAAAAATAGAAGACAATAATCAAATCAGTGTATCAAAGATCGTAGCGCATTGCTGGGAGGAAGAAGTTGGAGTAGTTGAATCTCACTTGTAACTCAGATCAAAGTGGAGATCCACTGCTCCACTTTTCCCTCAAAAGAAAATAAAAACTTCCAGCAAATAGTCGATGAGACAATAAAAAAAGGAGACAGTTTTTTTGTCTGCTTGGTCGCAAAGAGTGAGCAGCCCTGAGCTGGAAGAGATAGATCTGGCAACTCAATTCACTCTTTTTCGAGGATACTAGGACCCAATGCCGAGATCCCCACTTCCAACTCAAAGGGCCGAGCTTCTCTTTTTTTCTCTCTTTGAGAAATCCAGCAGGAGACGCCGTCGAGACTGACGGAGAAAGTAATCCCGTTTCAACTTCAAGTCAACGCTTACTGTCCTTTTTTTATAGTCTGGCACTAAGGTAAGCGAAAGATAAGAAAGTAACTTCCACGTCCACGACTCCTCCTTCCGCTCAACTGCGGCCCGTCCCTTCCACTATCTCTTCCCAATCAACAGGTTCTACGTGCCCACTCAAAAACCTGGGGCCGACCTTTGATACTCTGTTACAAAACCATTTCTTCATACATCCGATTCATTTATTTGTACAACGGGAATGATCGAAAAAAATATATATTCTTCTAGAAAAGTATAATAATAGAGCAACACAGTATAATAATAGAGCAACTGCTAGATTCAATAGTTATCCCCGACAGACTATTGGCCAGTCATGCATTTCTCAACTGCTCTATATATCTTGTTTTAAAAAAGGAGCAATAAGCTCCACTATAAATTAGCAGGATCATAAAAGAGATTAACAAAATCCTTAAAAAAAAATTCTACAGCTCGTGACTTTTAAGGTTGATTGAGAAGCAACGATACTATTTGTTTCTAATCTTATCTGAACCAACGTTGAAAAAAAAAAAAGAAAAAACGAAAGAAACAAGGAACGAAAAAATTCTCTATACCAATATTGAGCGGTTAACTAGCCGGACTCGGTTCTCCATCCCAACCCTTATCTGACCGGCCTGGTAAACATGCTCTGTTTGTACAGTACGGTAAAAAGAAATGTAACAAAAGCTAGCATAAAGAAACCCCCCCCCCCCCTCCCTAAGATTGGAGGATTGTAAATGATCCATGTAGCCATAATAGGCTTTTTAGTTAGCTTCATTCAGCTTGAAAGCTACATTTACTGAGCTCCAAACTAATTCAATAAACCTGGGATTAGGGGAAGTATTCAAATCTACCTGCCGCCGATAACGGATCCAGCCGACTGGAGGCGTTAAGATGTTTGTTTTGAGATAAGGCGTCACACAAAGATGGTGCAACAACACTTGATCTATTTGCTTACTGTCTGATCCAGTAAGCGCACCACAAAATTGAGGGCATATCCGTCATAAAAGATGATATGTGTGCCCAATTTTGACATAATCGTGTTAAGAAAAACGCGGTTAAAAATGCCGCTTATCGCGACACAGGGTGTTGTAATAAAAGCCAAGTCATAATTTCGGAATAAATTGATAAAGGTAAAAAAAAATTATTAACTCACCGACTCGGCAAGAGACGTAAAATCCAATCCTTGGAAAAACTGCTGCTCCGTTTCGCATTGGCTGACGACGCCTGCTTGAGGCTCGACCCAGCATTCCGTCACAATTTCCAGCTGCATGTCAGTTGAATCCATAATATCAGATTCTTCCGTAACTTCATCCTCGGACACACTAAAATATAAGAGCATTAGTAACACAAAATTGGCCAAATAATAATAATTTATTAATAATTTATTTTAACCTGTCTTTTGGGATGTAAGCTTTCGTATTGTGTGGAGGGAACAGAACATACTGGACGACGCAAGCACAATTATTAGATTCATCTATAGATTCTTCTTCGTTTCTAGAGGGTGGTGGATTTAAGTGCCGACCCTAAAAGACAGCTGGAAAATGAAATATTTCTTAAAGGAAAAAAATTTGCAAGTCCACAACCTCCATCTCTACTTCGTGGAGAAATGTAAAGATACCGGAGGCGGAATGGGCAAAATTGAAACCTTCTTCAAGTCTCATTTTCGTGATGGTTGACAGGATTCTTGCTACCGAGTTTAGGCTTAATGCCAATCCTGGAGAGCCCTGGATGCACCAAATCCACCTCTTATGATGAAGGTAGTGACTTAAAGTAGACCACTGTGCTCCTAAAAGAGGAAATTCAAACAAGGATTTTAAATTTCTCCAATAGATTTATTCCTTACCTTGAGGGCTTTTAGCATAACCTGGAGGTCCAGGACTTGACGAAGGTCTTCTCACTTGAATATTGTTATTGATGCTGACGAACGGATCGTAAGGTGTCCACTTGAGAAAAGTCAACAGGCATCTTCTCGTACCGAACGAGGATCTTTACAGCTGGCTTATGCAACACTTTACAGCAAGGAATGGCAGCGGTATTAACTTTAGAATAAGCCTGGGGAAGCTGTCGTTGAGGGAAATTCAGATCACGGATGACTCGTTTCAAATCAGCTACCACCTAATATTGTCAATTTTTTCAATTCCGTATTATTTACGACTCTTCAAAGTGAGAGAAAACCAACACGTTACTTTTTGGCGAATAGAGCCAGCAGTTCCTCCAAGAAAGGCAATTCGGATTAGGAGACAAGGAGGCTTGTGAGTCAGACGAATCAAGTAGAATGAAAACGGTGGCTTTTCACTGGAGTCGCTCTTGAGCAAGCCGATGTACGAATGATTTTCTAAGAGGACGAAGCTTGTGAAATCCCGCAATGCGGCGTTCAAAGCCGTCGAAGCCTTTTAAAATATAATAATTTTCCAACAACAAATCATAATAAAAGTCGTGAAGAATCAATCATAGAGAATTATAATATTACCTGTCGACATTGAATGGTGTGGTATCGACCGCTCGCAGAAGGCAAGTGAAGATGTTTCGGAATTGGTCGATCGTGCTGTAGAAGAATGCTAATCCTGTGGCTGTGCAGCCATCTCTGCCAATATCCCAAATCCAAAACGCAGATAGGTCCTCCAGAAAGCATCGAACTGCGGGTAACCAAAGTCGCTAGAGGCGTTGATCAAAGCAGATTCATTGGGAGGAAGGTAGAAAAGTGGCACTCCGCTTTTCATAGCTAAAAACAAACCAGCAATTCATTCCATGATCCGAATTATGGAAGAGTATTAGTAAAACTTACCATCGGGTACGGTATAGAACGCGGGATTTGAAGAGAACGAGTGAAGATGAGCCAGTAGTTGATCGGTTTCGGATAAATTTTTTAAGAGAGCCCAATAGGATTGTACCACCATCTAATAACCAAAATGTCAAAGCTTATCAAATTTAATCCACGGAAGCAATATTTGCAAACCTGGCGGTATCTGGAATGAAGTGATTGAATTTTACGACAGCTGACATCGTGAAGAAAATCGTAAGGCCCTTGAACGCTAACTTCACATCTGACTGTTCCCTGAGTAATGGGCCACTGACCCCTTATAGTGTATTCGACAAAGATTGAGGATCGCCAGGGTAAAACCAGACGAACTTCCACAACATCGTCATCCAAAAGAACCTAATAGAAAAATGAACATAAATAAAATCATAATAGCAAAAATATTTTTAAATGTCACAAGTTTAAGCCATAAAATACCTCTTTGATAGTGAATCCTTCTCGTAATCGACAAGATAAGACGCTATGTAGAGGACAGTTGACTGGATAATCACTTTCTTTCTTCTGCACCCGATGAATTGAGCTTGCCTCAAAACATCGATTTGTAATAAACCACCTTTTTCGCTTCTCGCACCTGAAAGATTATTAAATTATTGAAAACAATATGCGTATCTAGATATGTTAGAAAAATAAATACGGATTGCGTGGGCAGATAGAGGGATTTATGAAACCCCCAAGTGAGAAAAAGCTGGTGATAGACATTCATCCGGTAGTCATAGCCGTTATCAACCTCCGGAGCGCTACCGAGGACACGCGCCAAAAGGTGGTAGAAGCCAAAAATTCCATCAGATCATTGTTGGGTAAAAATCCTTCCGAAGATGCCGGATGGCAGGATCGACTTCCCACCTGAACGATGTAGACACAAATTTCAAAAGGTGTATGAAAACGGGTAAAATTGCTTTACCTGTATTACCTGAACGAAAGAGCAGCCAACCGTGTTGTGCCGAAGTTGAGTAAGTAGCACTTCCAGCGTTCCCGCGTCTGTCGTTCCAAACACTCCATCCGTAAATATGATGATTCCTGGAAGCCAGTAATTCGTTACAAATTATCACTTTGAAAAATTCACTATACGTACCGGAGCTACTATTCTCTGGAAGTAATTCAAGGGCTAACATTCCATAGCGTAGGATACTAACAAAAGCAACTTCTGGACTTGCCATACTGAGCGGAGGACATTGGCACGACCGAAGATTTATCCGAAGAGCTTTCAAAAAGCCCGCCGACTATTCTTTCTGATTCAGCGAGCTGAGCATTTCGCTGTTCCTCGACTAAATTCGTCCACCAAGAAAGCCGAACTTCTCTATAATGTACATTTATAATTTAATTTAATGTAGTTTAAACATGGCTATATAGTTTAATGTTGTTACATACATTGAATTGAGCTTTTGCTGGATCAGATCCACAAAACTGTTGGCATTATCTTGTTGTAGTAGCCAACCAGCCACCAATACCTTTCCGTAAAAAAAAAATGAATCATATATTACATATTTTTTGAACGGTTAGATAGAAGTAAAACTCATTACCTGTTGACCTCTGGACACAAGAAAAGGTGAATGAGCAATGACCGTGACATAAATCTTTGGGCAAAAGAGTAACTGACTTCCAGGAATCATAAATGGTCTAGCAAGACCTTGAACACAATGCCTGGTATAATACATGAAATTAATTAAGGAATTTATTCTTAATTGAAATTGAATAATATAAATATGAATATACTTGAAAGATGTCAGGATTTCATCCAAAAGGGTAAATCCTCCAACAGAGTCTACTGTAGCAGATGATGGGCTCAAATCCAAGCAAAGAGCAAGTCGGTATGTGTGAGAAAAGAAGGTAACAACAGTTGAAGGACTTATGACATATCTAAGAAAAAGAACAAAATTTTGGTATAACATTTAAACTGCTGTTTACAATGTATTGGTAATAATACTTGTAAAGATGGCTAGTGTCCCAATCCCAATCTACAGGAGTATCTTGTGGCACAGCTGAGACTATTTCAATTTCTCCTTTGAAGTGCTCTATTTTGTCTGCCTTGGCAAAGGAAACTATCTGGTTTAGGTGCTTAAAGTACCACTGGGCTCGAGTATTCCTCGAGATTCTATACTCCTTTTTCATGAGCAGAAAGATGTGCTCTGCCTCAAGCTCCATGCTTTCTTCACTCTCTGAAACCATTTTGGTACAATCTCTGAAAATAAATTTAAAAACATTGTATAATGGATTGGTATCACTTCGTCATCATCGGAATGTGCTGACAAAGCTTAATCTTGATTAAAAATTTATTACAGCTCTTTAAGTCAAATAAAGTATCAAATCTGAATAAAAGATGTTACAAATTAATTACGGAAGTCATTATTACCGATTTTTCACCAGAATACATCCAATTAAGCTCGGTTATCACGAGAAAAACAACATTATTTTTCTCATCAGTGGTCGTATCGTGTCCCAACTACCCGCATGTGCGATTCTACTAACTTGTTTTTGCACTCAGCACTATAGATTCAAAGGCCCAGCAATATTTATTCCGCCCCCTTTATCTGATAACATGATTGGTGTACAGCGCCAATTCAACCTGGTGGCCGAGTGAGTGGTTGAAAATTTAAATTCCAGCTAAAGTTAATTCCTTCCTACTTAAACAATTACCTTCAACATTAATTTTAAAATAAATATTTTCTTCTTTGCATGTTAAAATAATAACAACAGAATAAACATCAACTGAAAGTAAAAACTTCGGCGATGAATAATATAAAAAAAAAACGAAGTACAACGCCACCTGGTTTGTTATGCACTGCTGTCAAAACGCTTATGACGGGCTCACGGGCAGTTGCGTCTATTCTTGTTTATCGTCATCTTGAATTGTCCTCCACACAAACTAATTAGGTTATTTATTTCATGTGTTGCTTTAAATCACACCATAATTCATGTAAATAAAATATTTATTGAACCGTACAGTGTCATAAAAAAAAATCATTTTAATATTCGACTGGTCGCGTCTCGACATAGTGAAAGCCACTCAACAGTGTTTTCGCGGTCCTTCACCTTTCATGTTTTTATTGTTGTCCTCGTCTATAGCTGACTTTTGAAAATGCCTCCATCTTCTGGAGAACTATGGGGTAATCATATCATTTTTGCATGTAAGAAAAGATTACTATACTGCAACATAATTTTCTTATAGGTCACCATGTTATGCCATCATCTGTGATCGTGGACTGCCTCTTACCTACTGGTGTCCTCATTCAACTATCTTGCCTAAGAGATGCCCCCCTCAACTTGATTAAAGGTTTGAATCTTGCAATTTAAATCAACAACTACCTTGCATTAATGAAATCCTGTTTGATTTGTAATAGGAGACTTGTTTCGAGAAGCAAAAAAATACCCCCTGTACAACTCTCTTGGAGACCCTTCCAGATATATTTTCAAGTCAATAACTTATGATGCTGAACAAGAGGAGTTTTATGATGAAACTCGAAGACTATGTGATCTCAGGCTCTTCAAAGCCATACTCAAAGTATGTTCTACATCTTCTAGCTTTGCTGTATATTATATATGGAAATGATTAGATATTGCAAAACATTTATAGGTTATTGAACCTCAAGGCAATAAAGTTGAAAAGATCTTAAATTCTGAAATTGGTCTTGCTGTGGGAGTCGCCGTTCACGAGTTTGACGAGATGAAAGACAGTGAAGTTCAAGATTTCCGAAGAAATATTATGCAAGTTTGCAAAGAATGTATGGAACTTCGTGATCTCGGAGGAATGGAGACCCAAGCCCTTTTTGCTTACCCACCTGAAGTCGAATCGAAAAGCACTTTGCCGGCTTCCATTGAACGGAAACTGGATCGTGGCGAGATCATTCTTTGTATTTGGCAACTTGCAAAAGATGGGTATGTTTCCTGATAACTATCTATTTGAATTTTATCATCGCCTTTTCTTTACAATAATATATTTGGATCTAGTGCCGAACAACAGAAGCTGACCGTCCGTGTCTCAAAAGATGCTTTCCCCGAAACAGTTGTTGGCGAGGCAATCGGTAAGAAAAGCAAAAGCTTTCGTATTACTCGGGAACAACAGATTCAGCTGATTGAAGATCATCAAAAAAACTTTGTCCTTAAAGTGTGTGGAACAGAAGAATATCTTCTTGAGCGATACCCTATCTGCCAGTACAAGGTACGTCACTTTTCTATTTATTCTGCCTATTGGAATCCAATTTACAAGCTGTAACGACCATGTTTTACTTGCAGTACATTCGCCAATGCATTTCAAAAGGAGAAATCCCTCAGCTGTGTCTCTACTCGAGGAATGATGTTTATGCCAGCTTACCGGAATGCATCTTGCACATTCCTTCTTACATGAGGCGATTCTCTGCCTACACCTCCAACAGGATCTACCGTTTCTCTGTGGCAACTTAATACTCAGTTCCGAGTTCATGTTTTGTGGGCCACTTATGTCAATGTCCGTGACGTTGATATGGTGTGTGTCTTACCTATTCTCTTCTATTTAAAAACAAAAAAAAAACCTCTTTGCTTACAGTTATCCGTTTCTGTAGATCTATGTTCGAGCTGGCGTTTACCACGGCCAAGAGCCGCTTTGCTCCGTTAAGGACAGTAATCAAGTCCCGTTCGCCTTCCCTAAGTGGCACCAATGGCTGGAATTTGATTTGAACCTAACAGATTTGCCGCGTGGTGCCCGGCTCTGCCTCTCCATATGCTCAGTGACCAAACGAAAGAAAAGAGAAGTATTCAAACCCAATAAATTTTCTTGCATGTTTGGATATTGACCCAACGGTATTTATTCGATTTAGGAACACTGTATGCTTGCTTGGGGGAACGTCAACATGTTCGATTACAGGAGCTCCCTATTGACTGGGAAGATTTCGTTGACATTATGGCCGGTCCCGAAAGGATTAGATGCCTTGCTAAACCATTTGGGAACAACAGGATCCAACCCTAATAAGGATGCTCCTTGTTTAGAAGTAGAATTCGATCGTCATGGTTCAACAATAGTTTCCTTTCCCGATCTGGCTCAAGTAGAAGAGTACGGTCGATTCATTACGAGTCTCTCACCTATGGATAAAGGTTCACAAATGGACCCAACAAAAATTGATGCTTCTCAAGCCGAAAGTCTTCAAGAAATTCAAGCTAAAGATCCGTTGAGTGAGCTATCGGAGCAGGAAAAAGACATGCTTTGGCAGATGCGGCTGGTTTGTTGTAAAAAAGTGCCCGACGCGCTTCCCAAACTCCTCGATGCGGTTAAGTGGAATGATCGTGATCACGTTTCCCAGGTATTTCAGTATTTTTGCTTTAAATATACGTATTATTTTCAAATTATTTACTATTTCATTTTATGATAAAAGCTCTTTGTGTTGCTACTAATGTGGCCTTCAGTTTCACCCGAAACAGCCCTCGAGCTTCTTGACTGTAAATACGCAGATCCTTTCGTCCGGAAACTGGCCGTCAGGTAGAAGAAAGTTTACTTTTTTTTTCTTCTTAATCTAACTTTTTTTTCGCTAGATGGCTGGATAAATCATTGACCAATGATGCTTTGAGCCAGTTTTTACTCCAACTGGTTCAGACACTTAAATATGAACCTTATTTGGACAATGAGCTTGCCCGATTCCTTCTTAAACGCTCCTTACTCAACAAGAAAATTGGTAAGCCACATCCATTACCTAGAAGTTAGTTGTAACTCCACAAGTCCGCTTTATTTTGCGTTTTATTGTGAACCTTAGGTCACTTTTTCTTCTGGCATCTCAAAGCTGAAATGAACAACCCTTCGATTTCACTCCGTTTTGGGATTCTATTGGAAGCTTATTGTCGTGGAATCGGTGGCCATTTGAAAGATCTTAACCGTCAGGTTGAAGCCTTGGAAAAGCTGACTAAACTGACAGATGCACTCAAAGTGAAGCGAGATGAGCCGCTAAAGGTGAGATACTAAACTTTCCGCTTGATTTACGTTATCTTTACATCCTTAATTTCCAACAGGATCGAATGAAGTATCTCTGCGAGTCTGTATCCCAGTCGGATTATGTTGACGCCCTGCAAAATTTCACTTCTCCCCTCAATGGAAATCAGATTCTAGGAACTCTCCTCACGGAGAACTGTCGCATTATGGATTCAGCCAAGCGTCCTCTTTGGCTCGTGTGGAAGAATCCAGATCCCTTGGGCAACCTAATGCAACCTCTTTATTCCATCATTTTCAAAAACGGTGATGATCTTCGACAGGACATGTTGACTTTGCAAGTGATCCGGATAATGGATAGCATCTGGTTGAATGAAGGTATTCAATTCCAATTTCACTTTAATGTTAAATAAATAAATGAAAATTATTTTATTTCAGGCCTGGATTTACGGATGATGCCATATGCTTGTCTATCGACGGGAAAGGACGTTGGAATGATTGAAGTGGTGCGACATGCCAAGACAGTGTACGGTATTCAGCGACAAGGTGGAAAGCTGGCAGCCATTCAAGTGGATTCAACACAATTGCACAAATGGATCAAAGAGAAAAACAAAGGCCCCAAGTTAGTTTTCACATTATTTTCTTCTGATCGAATAACTTTCTTAATAAATAATTTTTTTACAGATACGAGCAGGCCATCGAAACGTTTACTCACTCCTGTGCTGGTTACTGTGTTGCCACGTTCATCCTCGGAATCGGGGATCGGAACCCAGATAACTATAATGGTCAACGAAGATGGCAACATATTTCATATTGACTTTGGCCACTTCCTCGGTCATTTCAAAAAGAAATTTGGCATTAACCGCGAGCGTGTTCCCTTTGTTCTAACCGAAGATTTCCTTTACGTCATATCAAAAGGAGTGGAAAACCCTACAAAGAGCAAGGATTTTCAGCTCTTTCAGGAACTTTGTGGTAGAGCCTACCTAGCTTTACGTCGACACTCGAATCTCCTCATTACTTTGTTCATGATGATGCTTCCAACTGGCATCCCTGAATTACAGGTACATTCTGTCATTCTATAAACACTTTTAAAAAAATAATGAATGGATAAAACTTTACCCAGTAAAAAAAATGCTAATGTTTCTAATAATCTCATTTTAGTCTATCGATGATATAAGCTATTTACGGAAAACACTTGCCGTAGAAAAAGAGCGAAGAAGAAGCTCTCGAGTATTTCCAGAATCAGCTGTTTGAAGCGTACGGTGGAGCCTGGACTACAAAACTGGATTGGTTCTTTCACAGTGTCAAACACATGTAAACATGAACACATCACCTTGCACTGTTCCAGAAATACTCGAAATTGACGTGATATTGAGAGATAAAAATGTCTCGCACATGATGGTCTAGACTCGAGAGGATTCTGGTGCCATTATATGGTCTCAAGTTAAATACAATTAAGCTGTGAATAATAATGTGTAACTGCCCACAATCGAATTATATTCGAGTGCCATTCTTTCGTTGCATTTTCCTCTGGACGATGATCATCTCTAATAAAGGATGTTCCGAAATTTTCTAAATCTTTCTTGTGCATTTCGTTTAACTGGTTTTGTCGAACGATAAATACATCAACATGTTTTTCTTTGTACTACCTATTTCTTCTTTTTAAACTATAATTTTTGCCTCTCATCTATAATTATTTGGGTATTTTGTAACAGCATCCTAGATAATGCTAGGTTCTGGGGGCAAAGCATGACTTAACAGTCGCTATACTGTTATACACTGGCTACGACAAACATTATCACTATGACAGCCGTTTTTTTTCACTTTTTATTAAACTACACTCGTTAGGCTTTAATCATATTGACCGCGCGGTACCAACGCTAATAAAGGCAAATCTTTGCTTTTCAAATCATAAATTTAGATAACCAAAAAGTCCTGACGAATTCGACGTATCTGTCAAATTTTTATCCACTTGAATAATCCTCTTGAGTAAAGTTGCAGACTACATTATTAAAGTACACAGAATATCCGTTATGCGTTTAAAACGCGAATTTATTTTTAAGGCTAACTGATACTGAAAAATCCTTGATGACTAATACAAACTTTTGAAATCAATTTTGATTTTTTTTTATAGCTCAAGCAGACTCTTGCATGGAACGAAATTCATACACACTCCCGCGCTCCACAAACTTGCTACTTGGCTCCCCTTTATTATTTTTTATTCTTCCATCAGCATCGACTTCTGTCTCTTCTTCACCGTAACCTCCTCCACCTGGGGTTAAGAGCTTAAACATATCCTACATTTGAATAAAATGAATTGTTGTCAGTTTCAAAGAACAAAACAAAACAAATCCCAACACGGGAAATTTACCCCACTCTGAACGGGTATGGAGCACTTTGATCCCAAATTAAGCTCGATTCCATCACGGCGTAAAAGTAAATTGGACCCTTTGGATCCATCTCTTCCTCCTACATTCCATCTTATTAAGATTAAGTCCATTCGGTATAATCAGGTTTCAAAATTTAGAAAACCTTTCAGGCCATATGGTGCGTAGACACGACGTTCCGTCAGCACAGAAAGAGTTAGGGGCTGCCGGAAGAGAACTTCCCGCCGGATTCCTTCTCCGCCTCTGTGTAACCCTAGGCCACCACTATCAGCTCGTAGGGAGAAAGAGCGTAGAATCACAGGATATCGGCGCTCCAGCACTTCCGCATCCGTGATCCTGGTATTGGTCATGTGCGAGTGGACTCCACTTTCTTCCACTCCAATCCGGTCCCTCATATATGAAAAGAAGCTAGAATTTTACAGTAGATTGATTAAAAAGCTTCGAAATTACGGCTCCAGATCCGCCGGCGACCGTTTCATAGTATCCCATTGTCTCGTCCCCAAAGGTGATGTTGTTCATGCAACCTTGGGAGGCGGAGCAGGCCTGGAATGCTTTCAGGACGACGTCCACGACCCGCTGAGATGTGAGCACGTTTCCACCAACTACTCCGGCTTCCGCGTAAGGATTAAGTAAACATCCCTCTGGAATGATAACTTCTATAGGCACCAAACAACCCTAAAATGCAAAAATGAAAATTAAATTATTGAAGAAAGGTTCTTGGAAAAAGGACCTAAATGCTAACCTGATTCAGTGGAATGTCGTAGCCGACCATAGATCGGAGGCAGTAGATAATGGCCGACAAAGTGACGGCTCTAGGTGCATTTGTGTTGCCCCAGACTTGGCATCCAGTGCCCCTAAATCGAAAATTTTAGCATTTTAATTTTTTCTTAAATAACAGAGAGAGGCGGGTAGAATTTACGTGAAATCAAAAACAGCTGATCCTTCACAAGGATCGATCCTAACACGAAGTTGAATAACTGTCCCATCATCCATAAAATCTTGGGCTTCAAGTACCGGACTTGATTTAACCGCTACATCTTTGAGTAGAGTCCGGACAGCCGCTTCCGCATTCTGTCTTACGTAACTCATATATTGCTGGACGACTTCTAGACCATAATAGTCAATCAGCTCACCAACAAGGCCAATTCCCTGAAATAGAGAAAAATGTATAAATAAATAAATAACAATCTTTGACTCTGGAATACCTTTTGATTAGCAGCCACCTGAGCTCGAAGGTCCGATAGGTTGTCGTGCAAATTCCTAGTTCCGGAGGCACCTGGAACGTCTACTTTTCCCGGAGCATTCAGAGCTTCAATCAGCTCTGACTCTCTAAACACTCCGTCTCTCACCAAAAGAAAGCTGGAAATATACACAGTAACACAAAACTCGAGTAATTTATAAGTAAGTATTTATTTACAATTCTAACATTATTGTTTGTAAAAGATAAACAGTACATATTTAAATGTCAAATTACCTAGTAAAGACAGCTCCCTCTTCTTTTAAAGTGTGCGAGTGGGGAGGCATAGAGCCAGGAGTAATCCCACCAATATCGGCATGATGACCCCGACTGGCAACGAAGAAAACAGGTTGCGGTACTCCACTAAAGTTTTATATAAATTAGTTCTCTCTAATGTGATTGTATAATAAATAATGCAAAAAATACCTGTAAAAAACGGGCGTTATGACTGTTAAATCCGGCAGATGGGATCCACCAGCTGATGGATGGTTGGACAAAAGGACGTCTCCCGCACGGATGTCACTTCCTCTGGTGCGCAGCTATTAAAAAAAAGAAGAAAGAAAGAAAGAAAGAAAACAAAAAGTCTAAAATTATTATTTTTTAAAGCTTGAATTACTTGATATTGTACAGCTTCCTGCATAGCTCCCAAATGTACCGGGATGTGAGGAGCGTTTGAAACGAGTCCTCCATCCGGACCGAAAAGAGCACAAGAAAAATCTAGTCTTTCTTTGATGTTGGTCGAGACGGCCGTCCGTTGAAGAATTCTGATTAGAAATAAAAAAAATTAAGAAGAAGAAAAAGTGATCCTGAAAGAGCGATCATACCTCCCCATCTGCTCTGCAATGCTCATGAAACGATGAGAGAAAATAGACAACTGAACAGGCGTCCAAAGATAGACCGACGATATTGGTCACAGAAGCATCCTGAATAAGGATCTTCAGATCACCTTGTTCAGTCAGCTCGGCTAGACAAGCCGGCTCCACGATCATTGTACTCAATTGGTCGATAATGACAGCCGGCCCTGGAATCTTGTGACCAGGAAGGAGATCTTTAAGCATAAAAACTCCGCAATGCTGATATCCACCTTCAAAATAGATCCGACTGGTCTGTAAAAACAGTATAAGGATCAAGGGAAATTTTAAGAATTGTTTGAAAGGAATCACATACAGTGACAGGCTGGGCCGCTGAGACAGCAGTTGGAAGAGAGTTGAGCGTTTTAATACCCGTCTTGGCCACTCCGCGAACGCGAATATCGTCAACTATGATGGGGCGCTCATCGATGATGAATCCAAACTCTGTCTTGTACCTATTAGTTAACTTTTTAATAATGCTAAATGAATAATAGTAAAGTAATAGGATATTCACTTTTCTATAAATGATTGGTTAAAATCGCCATGGGAAGGAATACTATCCGTCGATCCTGTAGTTGGTCTTGGTTCGCAAAGAAGAGCACAATCCGTTCCTTGGTAACGCATGTGAAGGTATGGCTCCATGTGGATTCGATCCGGACTGAATCCTCTCTGAATAAGTGAATCCCTGCAGCGCTGAGAGAGAACATCTAGCCGCTGATCTATGTAATTGAAATTACCTAAATAATAAGGTTTTTAGGTAAAAATCCTAGAAAGGTGATTATTATTATTATTGATGTTTAGTACTTGATTGGTAAGGTTTGCTACAAGCCTCTTGTTCTTCGTGAACAACATCCGCGAGAGCCATTCCGTATGCAGAAAGTATTCCGGAGTAGCGATGGATAAGAACGGTTTTCATACCCAAAGAGCGGGCGATGGCACAGGCGTGCTGCCCTCCAGCACCACCGAAGCAGGCTAAAACGTGCTTGGATGTATCGTGGCCCCTAGCTTGAGTTAGTGCCCGGATAGGCCGGCACATTGCTTCATTCGCGACGCGGATGAAACCCATTGCAACCTCTTCTTCCGTCATTTCAAATCTCTCATTGACCTATCCCATCATCAATATTAATATTTTTTCAGTCGAGTCTAACTAATAAAAAATGTAACTTGATAAGTGAGCTTCCGAAAGGCTTCCATCGTAGCTTCTGAATCTAGCGGCTCATTTTCTTTCTGTCCGAAAATGTGTGGAAAGAAATGAGGAATGAGGCGGCCGAGACGGAGATTAGCGTCCGTCACCGTCAGGGGCCCTCCTTTCTTATAACAGGCTGGGCCTGGGTGAGCTCCGGCGGAGTCGGGACCCACTACAAACATTCCGTCCCTAAAAAAGAGCATTGAACCTCCTCCAGCAGCTACCGTGTTCACATCCAGCTGCGAATTATCAATACAATGATAAATTATTGCAAAAAAAAAAAAAAAAAAAAAAAAAATCTTAAACAATGTACTTGAGGAGCTTGGATAGTAATTCCAGCCGTAGTAGACTCGAAGACATGCTCCCAGTTACCGTCGAAACGGCTCACATCTGTGGACGTTCCACCCATATCGAAACCGATGACGGGAAGTCCGCCAGAAGCAGCTCCGTGGAGTGTTCGAGCATAGCCTACGACGCCTCCAGCAGGACCGGAGAGGATTGCTCTGGAACCGCTAAAATAATCCATCGGAGTGAGGCCACCGTCGCTCTGCATAAAGAGGACGTTAACACCTTCTAGTTTGTTTAGGAATCCGGAGCAAAATCCCTGAAAAAAAAATGAATTAAACAACATTGAATTAAAATTAAAAACAAAATAAATAATAAATAAAGTGAAATCTAGGTACAAGTGTAAAACTATTATACATGCATACCTCAAGGTAGTGCTGAATGTGCGGAGTCAGATAGGCATCCGAAGCAGCTGTAAAGCCTCTTGGTACAATTCGCATCTACAATTTGAAATAATTACCGTTTTGTCTATATTTTAAATTAGATTACTATGCTAATAATTTTTTTTTTACTTTACTAACAAACCAGTAAATTACCATTGGCATGATCTTGGAGGACAATGAAATGTTTTTGAAACCAAGTCGACGAGCAACTTTCTCGACGACCTCTTCATGAGCCGGATATCTTTTAGAAAATATAATATCAAAACAGTGTCTTAACTTAATTGATTTATAAATTACATGTAAGAATGCATGAGGACGACGGCTAAGCTGGAAATGCCTTGCTCGCGGATTTCTTTTAGCTGCTTTTCTAAGATGACCTTCATCGAGCTCTTCCAAAATCCAAAGGGTCTCTCCATTGGTAGCCGACACTCTTCTTCCCTTGTTGGGAAGCTGACAGCCTCCGTGGTGGAGGATAACACGCTCCTTCACCTCTACGACGGCCTCGTACAAGCACTTCTGGCATCTCTACTTTCTTTGATTTCCAGATTAATAAATTGTTTAACATGATTATAATTAATAACAAATTAATTTAATTTTAAAAAAACATACTAGATCAAATATTTTAGGCCGGGCTTGATTTCCAATGTACAAGAGGTCTCTAAATCCTGCTGTTATGACCAGAGCCATCCGCTCTCCTTTGCGTTCCAGTAGGGCATTGGTAGCGACAGTTGTTCCCATCCGAATCCATCCGATCCTTGAAGTATCGATGGGCTCATTAGGAGGCATTGGAATTCCAGTTTCCTGTGGTGTATAATATACGTATGAAATAAAGAGCACATTATAAATATAAACATTCTTTTTGAGTATACTTGTTCCAATATCCTTCTGATGCCTTCTCTGGGGGCGTCAGGGTAGTTAGACGGATCTACGCTCAAAAGTTTCAATACCCGTTCACGGCCATCTGGACAGACAGAGTAAACATCCGTAAAAGTCCCGCCGCGGTCGATGGCGAATTTAAACTTTCCCAATTCTTGCTCAGTAGATGAATACATCATTCCTAATTTTTATTACAAGTAAATTTTTATCAATTCAAGAGGACACTAGTTTTTTAACACTCATAAGAATAATAAAAAATTCAAGTGAGAAATGAAGGTAGTGGAGAGACCTTTTAGAAACTTAGGGGAAACAAGAATCTTGGATTTTAGAAGCTTGTTACAGATACAAGTAGGGGACTATTACTCTAATTAATTTATATGAGCACAAATTCACTTTTTAGAGGCGGTCGTTTCTTTTGATTTGCTTCCCAATCTGGGATTATCAATGTGAAACTTAAGCAGTGTAATAAAGAGAAAGCTTACAGTAGAATTATGGAGACACGTCCGCAAATCCAGACGAAAGCAAGAACTGCTCCTGTTGTTATGCGATAACTAATCGCGTATTCGTGTTCCCATTTCTATACCTAACAAATGAAAAAAAATGTAAACAGAGAAGCAGACGATTTCATTGATAGTTTCGAATATGCTCACTAGGGGTAAATCATTAGAACCCCAAACGTGAATTGGAAAAACGGCTTCGTTCAAGTGTGCAAGTACTATAAATTTTCTGGTAAAAAAAGATTCGAAGTGATCACTATTGATAGGATTCATCGTTTCCAAGTGATTCTTATACCTAAATTTAAACCGGCGATCGAATATTTAAGGTGGAAAACTGAAAATTCGCGTGCTCAAATCACGTGGCGCCCACGAGACGGTTATTGCTCTTTGTGGAAACTTGGAAACTTGCTATCGTTTCGCCCCGCCGTCGCTTATAATGGGAGAAATCTAGCACGTGGAGTTAAATTTCATAGAGAACCCAAGGTTTTTTTAGTTTTATTTTTTATTTCCATCATTCCTATTAAAGTGTCATGTAACATCACCGTTAATAGCGACTACGTGCAAACTTACAGATATTTCACGTTACAGGTGAGTCGGATTTCATCATTTTAGCATTTTACACAAATAGTTATGTTATTTGATCATATTACTTCATGTACAAATTAAGAAAGAAAACCAACAATTTATTTTTGATTCTGGCGCGAAAATCATAATTAAGTTGTAAAAATGACCGTTAGAGAGCTCTCAATGTTAGTCATGCCGCTCAAATTACTTTCCGTTTTACTACATTACCCACACACAATACTACACTTTTTTTTCCCGCGCCGCCCGGCATGCATCATTCGATGAAACGATAATAAAAATAACAAATGCATCAAATATGCAGCTGTAATTGATACCCTAATGTCAATCGATACTCTATATGAGTCAGACATTTCTGCACAAACAAAAAAGAATAGAAGAGGAAGAAAAGGATCGAGTTAAGTTACGGGAGCCGGGGCAAGTTTTTTTCACGAAAAATAATGCGAAACCGGTCGGTCGTAAAAATTCCCGCTGGGGTTTCCAACCAAATTATAACTTCTTCTCATCCCCTTGTTTGTATACAAGGGTGTCGGATCCTTTTTTTTTCTTAAAGGGCAAACGAACTCTTTGCCCTTTTAAAGAGCTTCAACTTGAAAGGTGTGGCTCATTCTGAATGAGTAGAACATAACCGGTTTCTTATGGGATTTGTGTGCGTGTTTTTATGATACCAAAACAGTATGCACGTGTGACGCAATATCACCTGACGACAGTGCCATCCCACTGATTACGTGTAAAATTCCAAGTCGACTTGACAACGTTTTTTTTTTAAATTAATCTTAAGAAGGGATAAGAGAGATGATTTGAATATTCATGAATATTTTTTACTTGGTGTGGAATAAAAAGCAAAACACGTTTGAAAGACAAATAGAAATCAATTCTTAGAATTGTCGAACATAGACAAGGTTACAATCTTCTGCATTCCAGACGAAGAGCTAATAACCGGCTCTTTCTATTGTCTTACCGTCATTTCATATGCTTTGAAGATAAGGAATCGTGATTTTTTTGTAATTCAGCTTGATGTATATTGCAGAAACAGTAATATTAGTGAAATTGAAATGTGTAGCTATTGTAAATGAATTCATTTGTATTAGAAATATTCAAACTTTGACACTTTCTCATTTGTTTACAAACAAAAGTTAAAGTTTTAATACCAGTAGATTGTCTTTCAACTGTTTGCTCTCACACTTTATTATTATGACTATTTACTAAGTCGTTATCAATACTATACTTTGTACTTGTGCCATTCAAGAAAGCTGAATAATCTCGGATGACCTACATTTTCGTAATCATTTGAGCCCTTTTAAATTATTAAAAAGATGCAATTTTTCCCCAATGTCAAGGAATCATTTTTATTTTTATTTAACATTTTATTATTTGCTCAGATAAGATTTTTTCGCACAGGGTGTACAGTATTTTCTTTTAATAAATGTTTAAACAGATTCATATTTGTCCTCTATGTTAAAACTAACCCTCCGAATTTTTCCAAGACGGGTAAGAATCTCGAAAAGATGCCGACCGTGTGATAACCTACTGTATATTCAAGGGTTTGTTTTTTCTCCTCTTTTTGCCCTATCCTAGAGAGACATCTACAAACGTTTGTCTACTTCTCAATTTCCAAGGAAAGAGAGAGAGAGAGAGAAAAAAAGAGATTATTTTTTTATGAAATATGGGAAAGACACCAGTTTTGATTTTCTGCGAAATTTGGGGGCGCCGTTTAGCCACAGGTGGGCTTCAGGTAAAAATTAAAAAGAGGTTTTTTCGATGCACATATTTTTGTACTCCCTTTGCGAATAACGACCTTTCTCGGTATTTTTTACCTTTCACTTTCTCCGAATTTTCCTTTGGGACTTGTCCAGATTCTAGGATGCCCGCATTTTTCTTATAAATGCCTCTCTTGAAACACAAGATTTTTATATACAATTAAACAAGCGATTCTGAAAATCCAAATAAGGCGTTTTCTCTTTCCAAATTATTCCCCAAAAAATAGTAATGCACTCATTCAGTAAAAATATTTTAACCTGAAAAAAGTTACCTTTAAGTTGTCGACTTAAAAAAAACCCTGTAAGATTCGATATACATTACTCCACAAAGTCAATTTTTTCTAAAATATGAAATTTACCCAATTTTTTTTTTTTTTTTGGTATTGTAAAAACGGAACTCATTTTTTTGGAACCCGATCCCTTAAAGAAAAGGAACCATTGGATTTATGTCATGTTTCTCACGTCTTGTATTCTTGTGTTTTTTTCCTTAATTTTGAAATACGACACCTGTGCATATATACTACTATTAAAATAACGGTTTTCCCTATTTTTATTAGTATTATTTACATTTATACGTACAACTCGCCAAAGTTCTTCTTTTTATTGAGTCAATTTTTTTATTATATTGAAAAGAAGACAAGTGTATCGGTCATAAAATTACGAATATCCTGCCCCTCTTAGCCAAAGCAACACCTTTTTTTCAACACAGGTGTCAGACAGGTGTCGTAAAAAGGAAACAAAAGTACTGCACTACTTTTCTCTCTCTCTGTTTGTCCATTTCAGGTGCAATACTTGCGCACACCTTTTGGATGATACCTTACTAGGCCGTACCTCTTTTTTTTTGCTTTGTTTTTTCAATCGCCCGGACAGGTGTCTGTTGCACAGGTAAATATGGAAGAGGGGAGGAAGAAGAGAAACAAAAATGTTCCATCCATCAGTCTGACAAGGTCGGTCTTTGTTATTGGGATTAAATGGAACAAGGATATCTATTTGAGATCTTAATTGGTAATAAATAATGTCGCTTAAAAGGGGACTCGCTCGTGTCGCCATCTGCCCTATTCTTTCTCTCATATCATCATGATAAACAATTTTGAAAAACGGTTTCGCCCTATTTTTTTGTGATTTTTTTCTGTCTTTCACCTGTTCACATTTTCAAGTCATAAAACGATGAATTCTGAAATTGATGTGCGTTCAGAGTTCCAAGAAATTGGGTCTTGGCGATCTTTTGTAATAACAGGTTTATATGCAGATTTATAAATTTGCCCATAGAACTGCAAAGGTATGGTAAAAAGGTAGTTTCGTGACATTCCCGGTATGGAAGAATTTCCAAGAAACATTAATTACTTCAAATCTATGGGTTCGTTCGAAACCCTTATAAGCATTTTCAGCGACGTAGAATCAAGTTTTTTTGCATTTTTTCTGATTTTGCATTTGCATTTTTCCTGATTTGGGAAACTTATCCGAGATTGTATAGCAAAAAAAACTACGAAAAAAATTTGTAAATTTATAATTAGTAAGGGATTCGGGAAATTTTTTTATAAAAAAACTTGACAATTAGCTTTTGGATGCCCGCGTTCCTAATTTATGACGAAATATGAATTGTTTCCCCCCCAAACTATATGCAAATGGTTTCCTAGAATTCAGTGGCGCGAGGATCGAAGCAGTCTTAACATCAACCAATCCTTTCATCCGATGGCAATCGAATTAATATTCCGAATTTGGACTAAAAGACAAGTTTGAGAACCACAATTTCTTTTTTTCCTGCTTTTGAAGAAAAAAAATAATGGCGAGGTCGTTGTCGTTGCATAAGTGTTAACTGAATTAAATTTATCTGAAGGTGTTAAAAGTAATAAAACAAGTTTGCAAGTTCTATTCAAGAATTTCAACTTCTTTGAAAGTGTTTTTATCACAAGATTAATTTTCACAGACTTTTGAAATGTTTCGAAAAAAATAGTTTTGGTCTTTCATGAATATTATAACTTGTCGTTTTACAAAGTAAGATTTTCGTAAAAATTGTCGTCTGTTTACTTATCTTTTGAAGGGAATTAGAAAAGAAAAGGAAAATGAGGCTAAACAAAAGTAGCCATAACAAATTAGCCAAGACATGTCAGTCTTTTTTAGAAAAGGAAGAAATCATCTCGCCTTATCTCATTTTCCAAGGGTTTCCCTAATGAGAGAATGAGATGAGAGACCCCCGTAGTACTAAAGTCATTAAGTTGCCTAGCTCTTATTGCTCTTTAAAGAGACGAAGGGGAGACGAAATCTTATCAGTCATCAATTAACTCAAGAAACGCTACACAACATCTCAGAAAAATATTAGTTTCATACTTTCCCCCAAAAAACTCATTTATTTCAATTACAGAAATTGAAAAAAGATAATTTTAAATGTTAATCAAAGTAACTTGAAATAAAAACAGAAGACATGCGGGTTGAAGATAGCTAATGCTGTATAAAAGACGTGTCTTAATCCTGACTGCTACCATCCTTTCCAATTATTTTTTTGTTAATGTAATCATATGTTGTTGTATATAAGAGAACTAGCCACTCTAAGAAGGGATATACATCTAGAGTAAAAGTGACGTAACGATTATTATCTGTGTGCTATCTTTCCAGAGAGAAGAAAACGGAGAAAAAAAAGTTTCTTCGAGGGGGCTAGCTGTCATAATAAATTCATAGATATATATTATAAGAGAGTTAGAGAGAATCCCCCTCGGAGCTAGAGAGGGCTAGACCTACTAGACCGTTCCCAGACAGACCCAGAAAAAAAGAAGATAAAAAGAAAGGCGAAAAAACTTGTTCCAGCTCGAATGACAGAGCTAGACAGGCTCATTGGGTCCGGCCGATCGGGAGAGAGAACTAGGCGGCCGGACTTGATGGATGACCCTGCCCTCCTCCACTTCTTCTCCCCTTCCAAAGATCATCTTCTACTTTACTCCTCTTCTTCTTTTTGAGAGTACAGATGAGGGGTTGACTTGGAAACATGTGTAATAGGTCAAAGCCAAAAAGGTTATCCAGTTTCCTTCTTTTTGAAAACCGTTCCGTCTGCTGGAACTCTACTGGAACCAATAAATTTCTACAAACTGGAAAATATTTCCTTAATTACGTATTTTTGAATCATTGTTAAATTTAAAATTTTATTGATCAAAATTGTAATTCTTTGTTAATATTATGACTAAAAGGAGAAACAATTTATATCGAATTTTCCCTTGGCCTATAGCGTTATTTCAACTCTTTGAAAAAAAAAGTTCCCCTCTTACGTCAGGTATATATATATGTATATATACATATATGTGTGCCTGTATATACATTTGTATTTGTATGCTCTGTTGTGTTTACCAAAAAAAAAAAGAGAAAAAGTGGCCGGTCTCTGAGATGGAGACGCCTGTTTCTCCCCCTCTTTGCGTCTCTCTTTGGATAGAAAGAGGAGACGCTTTTACTTCTTGTGCCCATCCAATACAAGACCAACCGCCGGCGTTCCTCATCACAACAACAAAATTCCTTCAAGTACAAGATAAACACCTTAAAAAGGAATTTATCCAAGCATTTATCATCTATAGAAGTGAATTTTTAAAATGAAATTTAGATGTATTAAGAGAAGCATGTGGGACGTCATTTAAAACGAAATGATGATCTTATTCTTTTTTCATTAACCGCGTGTTGTTTACACGCTTCTTCTTTTCTGTGGTTTGAATAACAGCATTCCGCATTTGATACCTACCTAGTTCTTTTTTCTTTCAGCTGAATCATCGTCTCGATGGCGGCGGCAAAGAGACGTTATTGTGAATGAAAGTGCTCCTTTTTACGGCAGCTAGCGTATTCTTTTCTTGTGCTGAAGACGCGGGGTATTGTCTTGTTGTTTCCGTTAGAAAGGGACCACGACCTTATTCAATGGTCAATATGGATGGGGAGAGATCGAATTTAGAGGCTAGCATCTTCTTACACCAACTAGGCCTACCATTATATCGATCCTTCTGGCATCTTACACTCACAGCAGGGGGATGCTGATCCTCTCTCTCTTCTTACAGGTATTATGGTTTTTTCTATCACCGGAAGGTGCCGGAAGTTGTGTTTTTTTCTTTGCTTTTTTTTTCTTAAAGAATAGTCCACTTTGATTATGCTCCTTTTTAAATTTTGAATGACCTTTGAAAGTTTACGTATTGAACCTGTTATCGTCTAAATGTTATGCAAATTATTTCAACAAAGTGTATAAAAACACATTTTTTTTAAGATAAAAAAGAAGGAAAACAAGTTTATTTGGGACTAATGTAACTTGTGGACGTGCCCTGTGAGATCATTCTGGGTGGCAAATGCATCAATATTCAGAGCTCGAAAATCTGTTATCTTTTTCAAATAAAAAACAAATGCTTTTAAAAAATTTAAAAGCATTTGTTTTTTTGTTTCGAAGAAATATTCATTTTGACAGTAGACATTTAAAGGAGCGGTATTTTGTGTGCTACTTTGATGTGCTACCCTTCATCACCGAGTCCCTAAAAAGATGGACAAATAATGTGGGGAGAAGAGAAGACACACCCTGACTATAGCGCCAGGTGGAGGGATGAATAACAAGTGCTAAACACTTGGGCCCTGTATGGACCTAGAAAAAAAGGTGTCTATATTTTCCTCTAATTATAAACACCTGGATACATATATATCGATGATGATGGCGGTGGTGTCCAGTAGAAAAAAGACTTTTTGTTCCCTCCTTGAAAAAAGAATCCCTATCAAATAGAGGTGCGTTTTTGAAGAGACCTGTTTAAACTTTGTTATCATCGAATTGTTGAACCAACAAGGGTTGGTCATACAATTTCTTATCGTTTAAAGACCCCCCTACATTTTGGGTGTCAAGTCACGCTGTTTTTTTTTCCCTTGAGGTTCCGGATTGTATATTTTGTTTGGCGCGAGATAAATGTACTTTTCCGTTCGTTCAACTATACGGACTTTGACTCCTCTCTAATATTATACGGAGCTCCTATACTATGTTGTGTCTAACGCGCTTGGTAACAACAGGAAATTGGGTTACGACATTGAATAATGTCAATATAATCTATAGGACGTATCTTTTTTTTACAAAATGAGCGTAGTCATCGTTTTCATATATAAATAGATGATGTAGAAAATATTTTATAAGGGGATTTATTTTTTTATCTAACTGAATCTATGGGTTTTCCCTAATATTTATAAATTGTGCATGTTTTGAATTAGCGGAAAAGATCTACAAATATTTGCCAAATAAAGGAGCATTTTCAAAAATTAGTTTAAAATGCCATTTAAAAACGAGTTACGGCGAAGAGCAATGCGCGCGCGCCGACTCCTTTCATTCATTTGAAAAAAAAATCTTCCTTTTTTTAAAGAATGGGGTCTCTACTGATGTTGCTGTATAGTAATAATAATAAGAAGAAGACGGTGAGCACCACCTGCCTTTGCCTCTCTTATGGTGAGTTTGGGTTATTGAATAACAGCGTCTTACACGGTTTGTCTCCATTCTACCCAAAGATGCAGCTGCAGATTTCTTTTCACCTCATTGTAGAGCACTTTTCCCCCTTCTTCATCTATTTTTCGAGAAAATAAGAGCCCGGCTCGAGCTAGCTGCACCTTTTCGTTTCTCCCCTTGACATTTCGGGGGAGTGTCAACGCTGTGTAATACTTATGGGGACATGCGTCCTCCCCTCTCCATATAAATCTCTCTTTTTTTATATAAATATGAATATAAATCTATAGTTTTTTTAGAAAAGAAAAAAAGTGTGCCTAATATTTATGACGCATAAAATTACAGTTTTGATCAATTTATCATTTTCCCAATTTATCTAAGAGTTTTTATTTTTTTAATGTAAGCAATACCATGAATATAGATATCGTACGTATTTTTTAGAAAAATCTAGTTGTAATAGGGTTTGTTATGGTCTCGAAAGCTACTGAATTTTTATAATATTTAAAAAAGGCCAGTATTATCCAGTGTTGTGTTGATAACTGGTCGGAAATCCTCGGAGCCATTCAAGGAAGAATATATAAAGAAAGAAAGAAACAAAGGTTTCCGCTTATGATGCTGCGCTAATGATTCTCCTCCCACCGCTGTCTCAAATGAGGGGCTCTATATATAGAATGTTAATTTAGGCCTGATTATTATGCCTCTGTGGAAATAAAATGAGGGATTATCTCCCCCTTCCCAAGTTTTATTGTTGTTTTTATTTTTATATTTTTTTCATCATGATGCCCCCTATAATACCACATTCTAATTATGCCAGATTTTTTTGGAGTTGTAGTGTGTGAAGTCGAAAAAATCTCGTAGGGCTGTAAAAAAAGAAGCTCTACAATTATCCCATCCCTCCTCCTCCCATCACATTTCCCTTTTTAATGATATACAGATCATCGTCAATGTATATTATTAGACGTAATAATTCATCATTCGAATTCATATGCCGCTCTTTCCTCCCTCAGATTACGTGATGTGCCACACTTGACTCACCTAACTCAAATAAATGAGCTACTCCTGTGAGCACTATGCCTTTTTAATCCAATAACGAAATTGTTTAATTCTCTAACAGCTTTCCTATTTTTACTATCTGAATTCGAAAAACATTAAAATCTGTCTCTGTCTATCGCTCCCTCTCCTTACTGAGTAGAATATTATTTTCCGAACCTTCCCCAACAGAAAGTTGATGTTTCTTTTTACTAGATGGAAGTGTCGCAGGTTCGTTGTCTGATTGGAATAAAAAAGAAGCCTTGTGAGCCGACTCTAGAATTAAGGCAAACTTGTTTTCTTTTCTGTCATCGTTCCCTTTCTACAGGGTTGCAAGTAATTGATGACTCCTGGAATTCATTATATTCTATTGGGCTGGTTTTTTTTTTAATTTAAGCCACGTTAACTTTTCTTCAGATGGAGTTGGGCCCATTATACGTTGCGCCACTTTTTTTTTATTTGTCGTTAATTAATGATGTTGTTCAACCACATCATTTTCTCGATTACCATGGATGACTTTTGAATTAACAAAGATTTTCGATTTGTCTCATTCTCTTCTCATTGAGCCGTTTCTATGCAGGCCTCTTCTAAATCTGAATAGAGACTGTCTGATTTTGAAAATAACGGAAAACCTGTTTCTCTATCATCGATCTGTTTGTCTCTCATACAGAGAAATTCGATGGTATAAATTTTTGAGAACTATTTCGTCTATATATAGCTTGTTGAATAATTTTTTTTTTAATATAGAGATTCCATCTTTTCCCTTAAATCGTTTTAGACAGGGTTTCTAGCAATACCGATGCCCACTGCATTCTAAGATCATCAATCTTCCTCGTCCATTCTAGATTATTCCTTGAATGGAAATGAAAAAAGCTGCAAAAGTTCAGTAATTATCATAATTGGAGAGAGTTTAAACTATTTTATTGATTTCTTAAAAGAGACAGCTCTTTTAATATTTTCCGGTAACTCTAAACTGAGAGAGAAAAGGTACATAAACGTCTATTTTTTCTTTCTCCGCATTTCTAAAAAAAAATTCCTTTTGTATGCGTCAACATCGAATGCTTATAGAATTGGATGGAGATGTAGGTATAACGGATACGGAGCCGCCCTCTCTTTTTGATGATGAACTCGATGTGAGGTACAGTACGAGCATTCAGCTAGGTCGTAGGGGAGGACGTTTTTGAGTGCGCCAAAATTCTTCTTTTCAATAGAAAAAATAGAAGAAGAGGGGGAAATTGGAAATTGTGTTGTCGAGGCTACGTTACCGGTCGTAAAAATCTGTTGCCTGTTTCCACATATACACTCTTAATGGCGCTGCTGCGGTCAGTTCGGCGTGAAATGCGATCGTCGCTCTCCTGAAAGGCATAGAAAAAAAAAACTGCTGGTCTTGTCCTATTCGAAATCCGACCGAAGCGAAAGATTCTTTCTTTCCTTCCTCTTTTTGGCTATTCCACTGGAACTGATTTTTGAATTGAAAAAAGGCGCGCTTTCCTCGCCCAGTCCTTCATTTGGGGAAAGAATTTGATATGACAACACATGTCCGAGCATTGAAAGATTATTTTCCTCTATGGCATTTTTACATTTACATTTTCCGGAATTGGAACATTTTACAATTGAGCACTTTAACAAAATCTAAAAAATAAAAATATTTGCTTTATATTTACATATAAATATTATGAAATGGTCGCAGACCAGTTATTGTAATATTTCGAAATTGTCTACTTGGAAATTTCACATTGTGTCGTTTCTTTTGTTTTCCAGTGAATAATGTGGCAACGTCATTGTTTCCTCTTGAAATAATAACAATAATATGCTTAAAGAGTCGAGTTTCTGGGAACATTGTATAATCATTTTACACACATGCGGCTTGTTAAAAACGTTCCACTTGATTCCCGTTAATATTCTTCTATTGTCGCAGTCAAACGCACCCTAAAAGAAGGAATATTTAATTTTATTTTGGGCAGCTTAAAAAGAGGAAGGAGATGTCGTTAAAACTGCTTTTTTTATTTAAAGCGACAAAATAATAAAAAAACGCTTGAAATAAACCCAACCCATGAAAGGTAATAGGAATTTTTCTAATGGCGTTACGCAACTACAGCAAAAAAAAAGCTTAGAAAATCACGCCCGGTTATTCCTGTCCTTTTATGATAATTTATGCATTAGTCTAGCAGCCAACGTGTAGTTTTTTCTGTTGTCAACACACTTGAGACAGACAGAGAGTTCAATGTTGATTTTTTTTTCTTGAAAAAAAAATCGGTCCTTGACCGGTAAAAAAAAAATATTTTACGAATACTGTAAACAAGTTATCATAGCAATCTAAATTAAAAACGATATTTTCCAGCATAAATTTTCAAAATTCCTCTGTTGTTAAGATTTTATTTGAAAATCCTGCTCTTTTCATGTTTATAAAATTGAAGAATACAAAAGGGAATTTTTATTATTTATTATTATTTAGGGATGTTGACTATAGATATATAATAATATGAAGTGAGCCGATGAGGTGGAAAATGGGAGCACATGAGCCGGTGAGGAACAAACGAGAGCGCCGCCGAAAAAGGAAGCCGCCGCCGAGGTACGTACGCTACGGTACACCTTGGCCAGCAAACGGCCTTCCTCCAGGAAAAGAAAGAAAAAGTTGTGTCAGTATTATAAAAAATCCACCCCAGCAAATCGGTATCCTATTGTTGATATATATAAGAAAGGATCTGGATCACAAATAGAGAAAGAAAGAGAGTTCGTGTGTGGGAAACACAAGAAGACTAGCTGCATGTGCGTAACGTTGCTCTCCCTCCCCGGACGACTTCACGGGGGGTGTTTAGCTGTCCTGAAAATGGAGACCGAAGAGCTCAGCTTGTGTGTCACATATAGACTCCACCAGCAAACACAGAAATGGAGGAAAAAAAGACAGTTATTTAAAAAGTGGGTAGCAGCAGCCTATTATTATAGCCGGTAAAGACCTACGGATGGATTACAGCCGGGATATTCTAGATGATACTTTTCTTGTCATACTTTTTTTTTAAGTTTTCAATTTCCCTTTTTATCGTGAACTATCATTATAAAATTATAAATTATTATTTTGTTATTATTTCTAGTTGGATGGGCAGTTTTATTTCATTCCCCTTTTTTGTGCTTCAAAATATAGTTTGTTATTGCGTACTAAAAAATGTATTTAAAAATATCTAATCTATATTATTTTGTGTTTGGTTTTCCTCGTTTGACTAAAAAAAATCACCATTCGGATGCAGTCCGTAACCGCAGTTAAAAATATGGCCGACCAACGCCCATTTTTTTTTTTCATTATCAGCTGTATAATAGGATAGGCTCATTCATATGTTATAAAATTGCATCAGGCGGGAAATTCTCTTATCATGAAAATGTCTTAATCGCTTCATGCATCCTTTTTTCTAATGGATGTGAAAAAATTAAAAAATCCTTTTTTTCTTATTTTGTCGGAAACTCGGTTTGTTATTGATATGTCTGGCTGACTGGAAGTGGTCAATGGCGCAATTTTTTTTTTCTTCCTTTTTCAAAGTTACAATAGAAACTTATTGTCCTCTCTTTTTCTATAGAGTCGTAGTAGTAAGGGTCTAACGGGAAATGTTAATTGTTTGACGCATAGCTGGCTGCCTTAAAACAGTTTTTTTAAAGGGATGAGATATCGTGAATCACGGAGCGTGAGAGAATTTTTTCCCCCTTCTTTCCGGTAGAAGCAGACGAGAAAGTTGGCGAAGCAGGAAATACCGACCTTGTTCTAAAACATTTATTTCTAATTTGGCGGGCTTCCAAGTAAATCATTATCTTTTTTTTCGAAAAAAATTGCGAAATTTTTAAAATTTATTACCGTATATTTTACACTCACGTAAACAAGCAAAAGTATTATCTAGAAAACATGAGATACTTTAATAGTTTTAAGCTATACTTTGAGGTCCATTATCTGGACAGGAGCAGTATTGGTAGGGAGTAGAAAAATTCCATTCAGAAGTAAAATAAGATAAAGAAAGATTTTGAGGTCGCGTCGTCTGGAAAAACGGTGTTTACTCCTCGATAACACTTTGGAGATTAACCTGCTTAACTATATACGAGAATGTCAAATAATAAAATATATTCATTTTTTTTATGTGCAGGAGCGTAGCTTTTTACAACGCTTCAATGAATCAAATCAAGGCTCTGATTTTTTGGCGGGAATTTTGAAAATATGCATCTGAATTCTTACTCTCAAGGTCTCAACAATAAAAAGAATGTGCGCATATTCTTACTCTTAATTATGCAATAGATTCTCTAAATAATTTTGTAATTGAATAATTTAATTGTTAATATATTGAAAATATGGAAAAATGTGTGAAATCTCATGTTTATATCGGTTCCGCGTGCCGATTTTCCCAATGATGTCATTATTACTTTCCCGTTCTTCCAAGGTTGCCGCCATCACATAATTAATATTTTAGCGACGACCAAAATAAAATAAAAACTAGTAAAATAAGTTTTACGAAGCACTTAGGAAAAGTTATTTATTCTCTTAGCCGGCTTATTTGTTCCGGTCACGCGGGAATCACGCTCACTTCTCGGAAGAAAGGAGGCCAACTTTAAAAGAGAAGCATAACTTTCCCGCTCTGTTATGCGTGTCAATTTGTCTGGCTCACGGTCTGCTCACCATATGCTATTCTTTCTTTTCTTTGAATAGATTTTTTTGGCGGGAAAAACGTGACCACAGTCCCGCGGCTGCCGGGAGTCCTTGAATGACGAGCCCTTGGACTTATCAACAACAAAAGTGGCTAGCTGCTGTTTCCCGCGCTTTTCTCTTCGCCTCTTTTATTGGTATGGCAACCTTGGCCAAGTGCATTCCTCTTTATGCAAATTCTTTCATTTATTATCTCTCTCTTTCCGATCAAATATTTGCCATTCCCATAGTCTGCCATAGACACATAATGTACTTCCTTTTACAAAAAAAGAAAAACAAACCTTTTCTATAAATAAATCGAGCCAAATTCTTCCCTGGAAATTGATAGACTTTGAATGCAAATGAGCTACCACAATTTAAGGACTATTTTCTCTTCTTGTTGTTTTATAGTATAAGATTAGCATGTGTGTTGCAATTTCGCAAGTTTGGCGCGACTTTGTCTCTTTTTCAAATTTCGGGCATAATATATCTTACATACAAGGGATTTTAACTCGTTTTCTCTTGCTGAAATCTCAAGGAAAGCGAATCAATCTAAAGTATACAAAATAAGATTTATTTCATTGTGGTTTTACTGCATCATTAAATTTACCAGTCGCCGCATTGAATAAAACAAAAGAGCTCATCTTGATCGAGAGTTTCTATTCGTGGTACCTTTTAACCTGATTTATTTGAGATTATTCAGTTTCTTTTTACTGTTTCGCAACTTACGAAACTCTATATCGATTGTCTTATTATTCCATAGATCCTTATTTGGTCAAGTTGGATAAGTGTTTTTGTATCTGGGATAAAATTAAAATAAATTTAACGAATTTAAATTTAATATGTTTTTCATATAACAATGTGTATTTTAAAACATTTTAACAGTTTAAAATAAATATTCGCAGTGGATATTGTGGTTAACTTGAAATTAAAAGAATTTCAGGTGACGATTACACAACAAAGCTCTTAATTTAAATTTAGTGTTTTGTCTCTGCTGAACTTGATTTTCCTGAATACCAAACAGCTCGTTTCGCAATTGGCGAAACGAGCTGTTTAATTCAAATTCTCCTTTTCGGTAAATTTCCATTATAAAGAGATGTATTTTCGGATCACGAGGATCCTTATTTACTCGACATAGTTTCTTTTACGGGAAACAAGCAAATAATGGCTTCTAATTTTAGATTCTGGTTCTCGTTTCGTTCACCTCTCTTTGATTAACCTTTTTTCTATTTTTAAGTTCTTTCTCTAAATTTTAAAAAAGAAATGTAAAGATTGAATTAAGTAATAAAATAAAACAACAGCTAGGACCACCCCGAAGGTTATTTATTTTTGTTTTCTCCCCCTCCACTCATGACTTGCAGATTTTTTCATATTTCGCGCCACATTCGGCAGCGTTGCTTTGTTTTGAAGAAAAGAAAAACAAAAACACAAAGCACGCCGTATGGCTAGCGAGGAACAACCCTCTCTTTTTAATAAGGAAAAAAAAATAGCCGCGGGAAATTGTTCAATAAAACTTTCTCGGGAGAACAAAATAATTATACATACACGTAGACCGCAATGATTTACAGTAGATATTACATTCACTCTTTTTTTATATAAATTTAATACGAAAGGAGGGGCAAGATTAGAAAAAGAGGGCCGATGGAGAGCTTCTCTCTTTTTTGCCGAGGTAAATTACAGGTGACCGGTCGGCTAACTTTAAAAAAGAAACAAGTTTTTCGAATTTTACAGGTACCACTTATTTTTATTGTCGGGAAGAGAGGTTGAAGCTATGTTTCAATTTGTTCGAAATTGGTGTTTTCATTTTCTCCGCCTTTTTTATGGGAATGCTTTTCTTCCCAATATTTCAATCATTTTAGCACAAAATAAAACTCTCACGTGAAGTGAATTTGTAAAATACTTAGTAAATTCCTAAAAAAAAATTCAAAAAAGTAACTATTAAAGCATATCAAATGAGAAAAATGTATATTTAAAAAAGAGTGGAATAAATCTATGCGAAGCGAATTGGTGGGATAAAGCTCACAGGTACGCGCACTCGAGAAATACTACAAAAGAAGCTTCTTGTTGATCCTTGAAAATGGGGGAACAAGGATTAAAGGTGCTCCACACTATTAGTAAAAGTACTATACAGTAGTTATTGGCTCTCTTCTTAAGAGTGTCAAAGGATCCATCATCATCCATCGCCGACAATCGAGTTTTGATTTCGATCCGACAGATTTAAAAAATAAAAATCTTGTCTACATATTTTCTTTCCTACTAATTGGTTTATCTCTTTGTTTAATCAAATTCTAATTTTTAAAATATTTTTCATTTAAATTTAAATATAGTAAAATATGAATATTAGAAAGGGATGTGGGAAGAGGGTGGGGAAAAGAAAGTGATGTTTGTGTTGATGAATTGATTCATTCCTGAATGGAGACGGATGGGTTATTCTTAACAAACAAGGACGGAATAACTTGGAAGCAACAATAATCTGCCAGCACAAAGAAACAAAATTCCCCTTTTTTTCTGCAAAAGAAAATGTGTTTTCAAGGGGCGGAAATCGGCGGATCAACAATTCATTTTTCATGGCAACGCTGCCCGGTCGGACAGCTCACCTTTTGTCCCTCTTAAAGTGAGGTAGTTTTTGAACATGACACACAAAGTTCATCTCAAAAAAGGTGAAAACATGAAGAACGTTTTTCACTGTATACGCCATAAGGTGGACAAAGAGGCATCGTTGACAGCGTTGCCTTTGGCTGGAAACAAATTGTCTCAAATTCCAGTCTGAGATGAGAATTGAAAAATTCTTAATTTTAATTCAGTTTTTTCGAAATTCCGAAATAACTTTATCGGCTAGAAATCAGTTTTTTCTTTAACAATAAAGAAAAGAAAACAATCACATTGTACACGGATTAAAGCTGGCGACAGACCGGAATTGAAAGAAATGTTTCCAAACTAATGAACTCAAAGAAAAAAGTAAAAAATGATTGACAAGCTCTCAACGGGGCATCTTTCACACGGAAATGAATGCGAAAATCAGATTATATTCCCCCACAAAATAAAAAAAAGAAAAGTATTTCATCCCCTATAAATATTCCATTAAAAGGTTAAGCGGAAGCCCTTTGAGTGTCGTAAATTTCTCTTTCAAGTAGCTCCTTTCTTCTATGGTTTCCGTTAATATAATCACGTAAGATTTGACTTGTCACCTGACGGTTACGTGTCTTATCGATTCGAATCCAAATGACGCAACTTGGCACCCTATACAAGGGTGCTATTATGTAAATCACTTTCAAGACAATTAAGGGCTCTCTCCGGAAGCAGTCTATGCGCTACAGTAAATCATTAAAAATAATTTACGAGTTTCTTAAGGCTTTGTCGACAAAACTGGTACCAATTAATTATGCTTATAAAACGGCTTGTATTATAGCATGTTAAATTATTTGAAAATTATTCAAGTCGAAAAGAATTTTGGTGAGAAAAATAATGATAACATCTCCTGCCGGAATTTAATTCTTCCGCTCCCGTGACATTCGTTTGGTTTCAATCAAGAAATTCTTTAAGAGAGAGAAAAAAAGATTCTCTTTTTTGTTTCACAGGCACTTGTCGGTCGTAAAAGAAGAAAATCCTTCTTGTTGAAGATGGAAGCCACATGTGTGTAAAGGGGGCTTCTGATGCTTCTGGTGACCTGGAAAGTGTGTGCAGATGCCTAACGAAGATGTCCGAAGATGCTCTAGGGGAGAGCGACCAACCGACCGAAACAGCTGTCGAATGGGGAAGAAACGGAATATTATACTCACCTCTTGTGTCATATTCTTTTAAAAGATCTTTTCCCTTTTTCGAATTACGACAGAGAGACTGATCTACCTGTTAGATAAGAGGGCTACCTGTTGATGATTTTGGGCACGCTATTATTGACTACAAGCAAAAAATAAGTGTTAAAAACGCTTGTTTTTTGCAACATTAACTTTCCTTCCATTTAAGGTTTTTTTTTCAAGTTTAAAGAGTATTTTCATTTCAAAAATACCCATTTTAAGAAAAGTGCAGGCAAAAAAATTAAGCATCGATTTGCATTTTATCACGTTTCAAAAACATGGTAAACGATAACAACCCTAAAATCTGCCCTATAAACACACATTTTAATTAGCTCAATAAAGATAAGATTTTGTTGCCAAAATAAAAAGGTATTTTGGAAATAAAAACACACCTCTACAAATGTAATCAAGTCTCTATAGGTAGATGCCGCTTTAGAGATACAGACATATCTATATATGTAAACACTAATAATAACAATAAAAATTATACAGAGGGTGAAATGCATAAAAAAAGGAGGCCTCGGGCCGGACATCGCATAAAGTGGCGTGGCGGCGGCAACATTTCGATGCCGCACTGAGCGGCGCGGCGGCTGGGTCATCCGGGGTCAATTGCTCAGGCTCCCCTCTTCGTCGTCTTCTACCGTTTTTTGTTGTGTGTACCCTTTTTCTCTGAATTTGCCGCCGCCTATAACCCCTCTCTTTTTTTATTTTCTGGGAAATTTTAGGACCGTTTTGCACTAAAAGTCTTTCTTTAAAGAGAAATGCAACGTTGTAATTAACATCTTCATTTCGATCTCTATATTTAAAAAGAATTTTAACTTTTTTAAAAAGAGTTTATTTGTATGACAAACCAGTAAAAATTACATGGCTGAAAAATAGTAAAACCGAATCATTAAGAAAGCACTAGCCGGATATCCAATCAAAAACTAACGAATTGATTAGCATTTTTAAGACCCACCGCAAAGTAAAGTGAATTATTATACGACTCATTAGGAATCTTTCTTTCTTGAAAAAAAAAAGGAAATCGTCTCCATTTTCATGTTATTATTGCTTTTCTCTCTCTTTTTGTGTTTACACTGCAAAGTGTTTTTTTCCTCCCAAAAGTGGAATAGCAGAAGAGGAAGATATTGGATCCTGTGGGACAAGAAGAAGCCTCTCTTTCGTAGCAGGAGCCCCAATAAAAAAAGTGGAAAGTTCTCCAGCTGCTCTTTATTCTTTGGCTCTTCGTGTTGTACCGCCCCGGCCGTACGCGCGCCCCCCATAGAAAGACATTAAAGTTACGGCCGCATATAATGCAGTTGTTCTCTTCTAAATGGACGGAACAGGCAACTATACCAAGGAAATCGGAGCAATATTTTTGGGGAAAAAAAAAGAATCTCTTCCCTTTTTGGGACATAAAAAAAAGGTATTTTCCATGTTAAATTCTTGATTTATATTTATTTTTAAAACAGAATAGTTTTTTTTGTTTCAAATCTCTAGAAAAATAAAATAATTTACTGTTACTTTTGAAAAAGGAAAGAAAATATTACAGAGCTTAAAAAGATTGCATAAAAGAAACCACAACAAAATCGTTGCCAAAAAATAGAGCAAACTGAAATCAAAGTGCAGGTATATAATAGTAGGCTGGTAATGGTTGTAATCGACAGGATAAGCATCATTTGAACACGGTTAGAGCATATAGGAAGTGACCCATTTCAACAATCAAAAGTGGTGGCCATTAAAGTCAGGATGCCATTCAAAAGAGGCTACCTTCCATGAAAAGAATCTGGTAGAGAATATAATGAGGTCAGAGGGAGGATCGGATATCCTCAGTGGGACCCCGTGTCCGATGAGTTGTGCATTAAGTAGTTACACGGAAAAGAAAAAATGGGCGGAGACCTTTCGAAAACGGTTCAATCTGATTTTATGACAACGTTGTAAATTCTGCTCTCATTGTACACGTGACTTTGCATCACTAATACATAATATATCTTTAAGAATCATTTATTCAACCAACATTGTACGTTCAACATTATTGAATGAAAATGGCGCCAAATTCTTATCGATGTTATTAATTCCAAAAAACGGAAATGCGTCTGCTACGATGAGCTTGTCTAGACGACATGTGGTAACTAAAATAAATAAAATTCTACAACACCTTTTCTTTCATCTGTATCAAACACACTTTCTGGTTTCATTTCCACCTGTTGGGACTACGTCAATACACATGTGCCACTGATGCACGTCAGCGGAGGAATTCTATTTGCCCAAAAAGAGAGAAATTTGTTTTTCGCGTGTGGAATGGTGTGATAAGGGTTTCCTTCCTGTTTAGCTTCATTTTTCAGGGCTGCCAATATGCGAAATTGGAAACTGTTGCGAGATTCTTATCACATCTCTTCAAAGAGAAACGGAATGAATGAATGAATTTGTTTTTCAAGACGAGGAATTTCTTGAAAAGCCTTTTCTTTTTGTAATGGAGTCTGTTTACACTGAACTGTCGCCAATACTCTTTTGTACTCGAGAAATTCCCATAGTCTAAAATTTCTACATGAATGAATTAAGTAGATGATGTTATCTCTTGATGGGCATGTTGGACTTGAACCCTTTTTTTTGTTTTTACAACTGTGACGTAATTTTGAAAGGCCTGAGAAAAAACCAAAAGGGTTGAAAAAAAAATCTTGGAACCCTCGAGGATTTCGGTCGATATTATCGTCAAGGGAAATCACCGAGAAAACTGCTCTAAAATGTCTTGAATCAATATTTACAAAAGGATTAGCACAGATCCTCTCATTAGTATGTCTTAATTAGTACAATGGAGATGTCTCTCATCATCACTACAAAATGGCGAATTATGAAATGTCTCTAAACAAAAAAAAAAAATTACAAATTTCCGGTGCATTTTATTTTAACCCCCTCTCTCTCGAAAAATCTCCCCAAGGGAGTGTGAAAATGGTGAATGTGTGTTGCAACCCGGGTCAAAACACTTTTTTTTTCTCTCCATTCTTCGTCTCGCCATCTTCGTGACCTTGGCGAAAAAGAATCAATCGAGAAAGAGAAAAAAAAAAGAAAGAAAGATGGGGGTTAGGGCTAGTATATGTGCGTACGTATGTATTGACGTCCTAGCTGCAGCTGTAGTATCAAGTGTTCACCTACGCGCCGGTCGGCCCCATTGAACCGGGCCGTAGACGGTATAGTATTGCAAGTAAAAGGATTCGCCCTACGTGTCACGTACTAATCGAACCAATTCAGTATCCTCAATCAATGAAATCATAATTTCTCGATTGTCAATCATAAGAAAAGCTTTAAAAAAGCGGTTAATCACGCGGAACTATTTCGTACTCGGCACACCGAAGCGGAGGGATACAGCGCAGTATGTGTGTGAAAGGGAAGGAAAAACGTAGATGGCGCGTCAGACGCAGACCGCTGGGAGGGGGAAGACGAGTGTCTACCAGGGACGAGTGCAGTCGGTCAGTCAGTCGCTTGGCACCCGGCGAACGAGCAATACACACTCTTTAGGTGTCTCCCTGTGCGCCTTTTCGCAATTCTCTTTCGCTCGACCGGTGTTTTCTTGTTTTCAAAAAGGATTATTTCATCATCAGCAGCAACAACAAGTTCTTCTTCCCACTCTCTTGTCCTATATAAGGTAAGATTCAAGAGCGACATTTTCTGATTGTAGATCAATACTAATGCGCTAATTCAACAGGTGAAGAATTGACTTTTTCTTGCGCCGAGATGGCGGCTACAACTACGTTTTACGGCAGAGATCCCGTCTTTGGCAGCATGGCGAGCTCTTGCTCAGTGATGATGTCTCAGTGTATCGAGTCAGAGGAAGATGACGTTAGCGGTTGCTCTTGGACGGCCATGCCCACACCTCCCGTCTCCCCGAAAGGAGCCACTATTTCAAACAATAACAACAACACGGATTCCTCCTCGGAGGAAGATCTCGATTTAGGTCTCTCCGATCTGTTAGGTCTCGACTATTTTCCCGGTCTCTCTGGAGTCGATCCCGAATGGCTCTTCGGAGAAGTTCAGAACGAAGTGGAAGCATCTGCCGCCCTTCCCGTGGCTTGCTCTCCGCCGGAAGCATCCAGCCCTCTGAGGCACGATTGCATGTGGGCCGGTCACTGTCCTGCTGTCGAGCAACACCGAGGTTCCAGTCATCAACTCCCGCCACTCTCTTCGAGTCCAAATGAAGCTTCCAGCATCCTTACTCTCAACATCGTGCAGAACTCGACTGGACACTCTTGGCTCCATCCGACCAGAGACACCTCTATCCCTCAGCGATTCCGAGATGGAAGCTCTTACAAGTCAGGCGGAATCGAGTTGTAATTCTTCTTCTTCCGCGGACGAATCCGAATCGGAAGAAATTGGACAACAACAACAGAAATACCTTCCGGCGCACATTCTTCCGGTACGGAATACGGGACGCAAACTGATGATGCCCTGCAAGACTATGATGTCGAACAAGTCGCTCCTGACATCATCCCCAGCGGATCACAGTTATTCGCACAGCGATCACTGCTACCACACGCAACGCCGTCCTCTGGCGATGGATCATCATCATCCGCACGGCGCTCTAACTCCATCCGATTCCGGTGAGTAAGCAATGCACGTAGTAGTAGTTTGTCTTGACCAATATCCGGTTTTGGGGCTTACTTTGATGTGGGGTTCAATGTGCGACCTTGAAAAAGGCAAAACCTTGAGCGGGAAAATGTCGGTCAGCGCCGCATGGTGGCAGATTTGCGCACATATTCACGCAGGTTGTAGGAAATGTTTTTCAAGGTTACTGTTTGAGAGAGAGAGAGAAAAAAATCCGGGCAGGCGCGCACATCTGTTCATACTTTTATTTCTCTCTCTCTTTCTGTCGTGGTTTTCTGCGTGAATAAGAATCGGGCGGGAGCCGGGAGGTAGAACCGTCCTTGAAAAAATAGTATTTTGTTTTCCTCTACAAATCTTTGAGAGACTAGGGGCGTCCTTGGAAGACTGAGAGAGAGAAAGAATTTTGCGCTAATATAATTCTTCTTTATTTAGAAGAAGAAATTGATGTCGTCTCTCTTGGTGAAGTCCTCCGAATGACGCCCAAACCGACTCCTCCAACTCCATCTGTCGTCCAACCTTCGACACCATCCTCCTCCGCAAACAGCAGTGCTGTTGTCAATGCTCCTAATCAGACTCAAACTTAAAGGTGGATCATAGATCTCGGTCGCTTTTTAAATTTTGCAGTGAAAATAACGTTTTTTCTTATTTTTCTTATTAGTGTCTACCCCAAGTTTAGCCCAAGTGATCCCGTCGCGCAAGACGCTTCCGTCGCATCCGTCAGCCCTGGTGAGACAGCAGCTTCAATTAGCCGTTGCGGCTTCTACCACCAAATCAGTCAAATCAGAAGTTTCGTCCCGGAAGAGCTCATCTGATCCTTCAAGGCAGAAAAGACCTCGATCTGCTGCTACAGATTCAAGCGATGGAGGATCTTCCGGAAGGTCTCCCCGCAAATCGAGAGGGTCCCGCGCAGGATCCGATTCTGAAGATAGCTGTGAGAAGCGCTCCCAGCACAATTCGATGGAGCGCCAGCGTCGAGTGGATCTGCGCAACGCTTTCGAGTTCCTCCGTTCCCTCATTCCGGATCTGGAGGCAACAGATCGGGCCGCCAAAGTGGTGATCCTTAAGAAAGCCTCAAACTTTTGCCAGAGTCTCACGGCCAAAGAGAAGCAGCACCTGGCTGATAAAGATGCTCTGCAGAAACGGCAAGAGATGCTCCGCAAGCGGATAGCACTCCTTCAGCGGAGGCGCTAGAATAATCAATTCATTCATTATTTTTGTCATTTCTCTATATCTCTCTACATTATCTTTTTGATTTCTTTTTTTCTCTGTGTGTACATAACCGAGATTTTCTAAAACGTTTTTTTCGGGCGACACGGAGATCGCATTCTACGCGGAATAGAAGATTTTTCAGTTAGAAGTTTATTATAATTAATTAAATAATAAGCGGCACACACACGTATATATATATTTTTGTGGCTTATCTATCGTCGTGGCTCTATACCCTTTATATATATTATATATTGAGAGAAAGGATTAGGAATTTTTTGTTTATGTTTTTTCATCATGTGCGTTTTTCGAGCGACGGTACAAAGAATCCCCTTCTTTCACGCGTGATTTTTTTTCTCTCTATTGGTCCAAGTGCCTTCAATTTTTGTGTAAAATCCAAGAGGTAATCATATCAAGTTTTTTTTCTTTGGTGCATCATCACAGTGCCTTTTTTTCATTCTTTTCTCTTTTTTTTGTGTTTAGAAGATTGATAACAGTTTTTTTTTTTGATTCGATTTAGAAGAAACGCAACTTTTGAGTTTTTCTTTTTTTTTTCTTGTTTCGGAAACTTTTGATTATCATCATCCCGTTGTTGTGTCACACAAACCATTTTGTTCAATCAAACTCAGGAAAGAAAAATGTCTTTATATTTTCGAGAAAAAAACTTTCCCCCTGCTTCCCTTTAAATCAATTGATACCTCATATTACACAGATGAAAAACAATTATTCTTTCTTCCGTTCTACCGATCCCGATTATTACCACCACCTCAATAACGATTGATGATAATTTATGTTATTTCTTTTCTATTTGGTGTTAACGTGTCCTTGCAAGAAAACACAAGACGCTTATTTTTTCTCTTGATTTGTTGTGTGTGTCCGCGAGTTAAACTTGTTTCCCATTTTCCTTTATGTACCCTTATCTTTCGCTGGCTTATATAGAAAAATGATAAAACCGATTTTTTTTTTTTAAATCAAAGAATGTGTAAATGATGAGAGACGCGCGCGCGAGAGAAAAAATAAAATAAAGAATTACCGTTTCAGAATGTCTCTTGCATTTTAATTTCTAGTTAGGAAGAACCAGTTATAGTTGAATAAACTCGCATGGTAACAGGCTGCTGTTAGTAACTAGGTCAATTCAACTGTGGGAAATAACTTTAAGCTCATAATTGGATATGTTCGAGTGATGAAGCCATTGGAAACGTAATAAAGAAAGTGTTCCCCATTTTTATTTCAAACGAGGATCATTTCTACCTGCTTCCGACCCGCCCCCTTCCGTTCTAATCGGTAGCACCTTGTAATGGATTCCAGAGGATTAATTAGATTTGTTAAATGTGCCAGTTTCATTCACATTTAATCCGGGAAATGATTGACTTGTTTGCTCAGAGTATCAGTTGTTTTGATTGGTGGGTGGTCTACTGTGATGGCGCCACAGCAAGGCAGTCAGAGATTATTCGAGCAGCAGCAGATCGAGATTGATTTCATGCACATGAAGAGAATATGTCGCAATACACACAAAGTTATGTGATATTTGGAATATCAAATGTTTGATTTTCTCTTCACCGAGAAAATTCAGGTCACAGTAAAGAGAAGATTCAGATAAAAAGTTCCATTACAACGTGCTCACGTGTTTTGCCGGCTTCCATCTTGTTTTTATATCATGTTTACTTTTTGTTTATTTAAGTACAGAGCCGAAACCGGCTTAGATTCTCATCCAAGGTTGAATCCTTTTGAAAATTATGGAGTTATCTGCTTCAAAAAAGAGGAATTTATTTCTTCCGAGTAATGATTACACCTTTGTAATGTAAAACCCCGAGCTATTGCGTCGGCATATGAATTGCAACAATAATCTGGCCCATAAAATGATTAGATACAATGGAATCCAATTTTCTTTTTAACTGATAGGAACGGTATTTGTAGATGACGTTACTAGAAGAGATTTAGGAGAGTTGATGAACATGTCAAATGGTTTCTTAGAGAATAAAACACCTACTTATTTGAACGGATGGTCCTTATGAATATTTTATTGGATTCTTATCCAGTAAATCTGAGCATCAGAGTAGGAGGAACCCCATGAATAACTAAGTGGCTCGAAGGAAATAAACGCATTTGACCCGAGTAGAAGCATCCATTTAAAACCATTTTGTTTTAGCCCCCTTCCAATGATGATTGGAATTTTCGGGGAAATCAGCCGCTCTTGTTCTTGCCTTGTCATCCAAATAACGCTGCTGATGACCTCAACTTGTATTGTTTTTCTTCGTTAATCGTTTAATACAAATGTTTGGAACTTTCCGCTAGAGGGAGCACCACCAACTTCCGTAAAACAAAAAAAGTTGGCGTGAGAAAATGGAGTAACACGTGTAACGCGCTTCCTACAACACATATCTTCGGCCCCCTACTACCTTTTTTTTTTGGCTGTTGTAGAAAAGAAATTTATTCCTGAAGCTCACGCTCGGCTTACTTCGATTTTCTCAGTTTGACTCGTCGGTTGGACCCCCATTAAAAATATATAGAAGGTTCTCATATTTTAAGTAACCTTAGGGCTTTTTCTTCCCCTCAATCTGGAAGATACTACCCCCATTTCGCTTCTGCTTTGGTTTCCTGTTTGAATTATTTATTTTCTTTACTTCAATTGTTTCAAAACACTCGAATGAATAAATCTACTCTGATGAGAGATCTCGCTCTGAATTGTAATAATGTTTAATCTGCCTCGGATTATTGTTATTATTTGTCAACTGTGTGAGTCGAGAACAGCTGGTTTCCATGCACTTGATGTTTAAAAGCCGCTCCTTTTTTCTCCTCCTCTTCTTAGTCCACCAAGTGAGCTATTTATGATGCCTCTTTGGGCGATTCGCCATCTCAGCTGTGATCAACGACCTACCTGTTGCTGTTGTTAGCAACGTGTGGGCCCAAGTCACGCTCGCCCGCAAGGTGTGCTTTGCATTCTTGTGGATCACGAAGAACAAGATGAGAAAAAAGGATCCTGAAAAAAGCTCATGTAGACTTATAACGGGTTGGGTCTTTTTCTTTGACAATCCAGACGAGACCGGAATTCCTCTTCTCTCTTGCTTTAAAAAAAAAAGGAATGAAATAGTTATACCTCCAACGAATTCTTTTGATTAACTTGTTCAAGTTCCCTTTTTTATATTTCTTTTCAACAGGCCGAATTTATGAAGTCGTAAAAGGAAAATGATGGGGAGCTCCTGGCGGCTCTATCCGCCCCGCGTTCTTCATTTGTTCTTCATGTTTACAAGGTTTTTGTCGTCTGCATCATGGCGGCCGCCTCGCTGACTTCACGTGTAGTTTTGAATCGGAGCATTATGCCGGTGATTGTCGTTTGTGGAGCTACTGGAACAGGAAAATCCAAACTGGCCATTGAAATTGCTCAACGATACGGCGGGGAATGTATCAGTGCGGACGCCATGCAGGTAAAAATCGTAATAAATTAAATCAACATGGGTATCTCTATAGTACTGCTCCTTTTTACATTCGATAGTCTTCCCTGCTGTTTTAGATCGTGTTCCAACCATTTCCTATCGAATGACTTGTTCGTGAACACATTTGGTTTCCTAATGTATCCTCCTTTTTGTGACTTTGTCTTGCTGCAGACAAGTCCACGAAGAAGGTTTTCACCCCCAAACTATTGGTAGATATCAATTCATTTATTTTTCTCGCCGTTCGATCGAGACACACCTGCCCCTGAGGATGGGTTGATGAAAGAAAACCGTTTTGGATGTTCTGCTCCTTTCTAGAGCATCAACCGGCTTATTTTGGGATGGAAGGGAGGAATGCGGAGCAGTTCAGTGACTTGATGGGTGCGGTCCCGACAGCCCTCGGGGGGTTACTGCTCTACTCTTTTTTTTTTTTAATTTTTCTTTTTAATCCAAGTAGTAGAACTCGTTGATAATGACAAGATGATGTTTTTGATATTTCGCGCCTTTGAGCAATTTAAAATTTCATTCTAAAAAAGATTGGGAGTAAAAATATGACGGTCAAGGCCGTTGTACGTCTACGCACCACGTAGGGATTAAATAGGATCTTGCAATTCGTAATGATGACAACAAAATACGTCTTATCGATGTGGCGCCCCTGAAAATAAAAATCATCAGTATTTTGCAAGCTCGTTCAAACAACGACAAAGTTTGTGTTATCAAAAATATGTCCTTGAATGGGGAAAAATATCAAATCCGGTAAGTTTACTTTTATTTAACGACGCCATGAAATTTGAGCGATTAAAAAATCTTGATATCAGTGGATTTTTTCATTCATGCTTAAATTTGGCATTCATAAAATGTTTCATTTTAATAACAAGCTATTATGAATATAATTTGACATTCCATGAACATAAATTTACATTTAAAAAAAAAAATGTTTATTGGAAATAAGGAAATCACGTAGGACATGTGGAAAGGCAGAATGTCGTTGTTGATGTATATAATAGATTCCTCTAGTAGGAATTGATAGTTACGATTCCGCTATATGGAAATGCGCAAAAGAGAAAAGTGACACAGTTGCGTAATCGAGTTCTCGATGACCCTCATTTCCCAGCGGTGGGAAAATGCGTATGTTTTCATTTCTTTTTTCGTCTGGAGCGTATCCGTGATCGTCACTCACACGATGGGCGGGAAAGATTCGCGACGACATCTACCGGAGCATGTTTATTCCCAAAGCCGGTTTTTTTTTCTTCATGTTATAATAAGTCGCAGAGACTTTGTTGATTGATAACAAGTATTATACAAACATTTGAATGAGATGCCATTCAAGGACGGGGCTGATTTGATTAGGGTAGACGTATCGTACGATATGCTACGTCTCCCATACATGTTCTTATGTAAATATAGCGTACAGAACCTTGGCTCTTTTTACAGCCTTTTAAAATATATATTTCTTAATTTTGATGTCCTCGATCCTTAACTGAAATTTACTATTATAGATTTATAAAGGACTGGATATTGTTACGAATAAAGTGACGGAAGAAGAGAAACGGAGTGTTCCGCACCACCTTTTGGATTGTGCCGGACCGCTGGATCGCTGGACCGTCGTGGATTTCCGTCGCAGAGCTCTGCCCATCGTAAATTGATTCAATTAATAGCAATTAAAGAAATAAGTGAATGGATAATTAAAATAATGAGGGATGAATTAAATGTTGGGAATGTGGGGCATCATCATTATTGTTATTATTATTGTGTCTTCTCCGTTTTCTCCTTGATGAGCCGGATCTGATTCCAATCCAGCCATAAACACAAAATCTGCTGCTCCTGCTGACTTTGCAGTCTTGCAGCAAGGGAAGGTTCAAGGTCTCTTTCTCACAAGGCATATCCGATGGTCCGTGAATATTTTCACGCCGACGTCGGCAAGAATATGCGCTCCACTTTATAGTTTGATCGTGATGCAACATGTGTCGAGCAGCAGATGACATTCAGACAGGCGGGAAATGGATCCACTTTTTTATCTTAATGAGTTCCGGTTGGAAAATATTAAAGTCTTTTTTTTTCAAACTCAGCAATTCTCTGTGTCTGCGTTGTATTTCATCTTACTAATATTTACATGTTATGTTAAAACTAATTTCTTCTTAAATCAAAAAGGTTGATAATTTACTGGAGAGTGGTCGAATGCCGATCATCGTCGGTGGAACCCTCTACTACATCGAATCACTTTTATGGAAGACTTTGATCGACGATCCGGCCCATTTATCCTCTTCTTCCGATGAGGATTCATCTAAACCACCGATCCAGTTAGTTAATAACTATTATTTTCATTTTGAATGGCATGCTTTAGACATATTATATCACAACTTGTTATTTTTTTAAAGGTTGAGCGAGGAGGAGGATGACGAGTCGTTGCTATGCCGATTGACCTTTACCGAAGAGGGAGTGAGCGTGATAAGCAGCGGCCGGCTGCACCGGCTTCTTTCCAGGGTCGACCCAGCCATGGCAGACACCTTGCACCCCAACAACCGGCGCAAAATCATCAGGTTTTCTTATCTTTTTTAAAAACTGGTTTTTTCCTTCTTCTTGCATGAGAGTGAAGGCCCGTGCCTTGGTCTTATATCTTCAACAGTCAAGGACGTGATCCTACCGTAGATCATTAGACGGACTAGACTACCTCTCTCTCTCTCTAGAAAAATAAAGAGATTTCTTATCCGTCAGACCCCGTTTGTTCTTGTCTAGGTCTAAAAAGAAGAGGGCTTCCTTGTTGATTCAATCAGCCTCATCTGTCTTCTGAATTTTAATAAAGACATCACACACAGGCGCTTCTTTTACAAGGAGGCAATTCCATTTTTAGGATCTTTTATCGCATCTTTTTTTCAAGTTTTGTATTCTTTTCTTAGCGCCGTATGGATAATTTATTTTAAAAATTTCAAATGAGGAAGTCCCCCTTTTATGACTCTTTTAAACTTGAGAAAATGAACGACGGGTGGTTGAAACAGTTGAAATATATATCCGGATCCAGGCCTAATTTCTTCCTCATGAGAAAGGTTTCTATTTCAACTTCCGTTTCCTTAAACGGGTATTTTTTTAAAGAAAAAAGAAAATATGCGAAATAACGGGCAAATATTAAGTGGGGCTGAATGTATTGTTGATGATAACGACTTTGACCTTGTCGGGATTCTCCCTGGAGCAGCACGCGCCCGGAATAGCCACTAGGGGCATAGGAAAAAAAGGGAAAAAAAACGGCTAGACTTTCTAATTTTCCGAGAGAAGAGGGGCTGCTGGGAATCCGTGTCATGCCCCCGTCATTATAATATCAATCCGTTGGGGGGCATAACACATTCCATTTTTTCCTTATCTTTCCTTTAGAGGGGTTAAAATATATTTATTTTATAAAAAAAAAACCTGTTCTTCTTCCTTCTTCATCTGAAATGCGGACTGTCCAGTTTTTCTTCAACGTGATCCACTTGCGTGATTAAACCCTATTTCTCAGTGTGTTGATTTTCTCCGAAATTATTTTCTCATCAAAGTTTTTTTGCCCTCCTACCCCCTTAGGGAGCAATTACAGACTATTGTGGTGATCGAAGAAGAAAGGGGAGAAAAATACTGGAATTACTAGTTAATTTCCATATTTTAGCACTGAATTTGTCCTCCTTTTTTATGGTTTGGGTGGCCAACATAATCGAAAATAATTTGAATTTTGCAATTTATTATTTGATTTGTCTTTCAAGAATTCATCCAAAAAGAAAGGAATAATCCAATTTTACACGTATTAAAACGCTTCGTTTGAGCTCTATTACAATAATTAATTCCTTGTATCCCATCAATGCGGTTGAATATCCCCTAATAAAAAGATGTAACAACTAGTAACACGTGAGCTTAAATTAGCCATCATCCCTTCCCCCCTTTTGATGGCCACCTCTATTATAATTTATTCCTTTATTATTATTATTTATAAAAGAATCTCTAAATATCCAACGATTATCATAATCCGGCGTGAACGCTCATGATAGGAAGACGCGCACGCTCTTCTTTACACCTCAAGAAAATCTTTTTCTAAATGTTTTTCTTTTTGGAACCGATCCAAATGCGATTATTTGTGGTGAAAAGCGTGACCAATTCTTCTTTTTTCTCGATGCGTGAGAAACCGGAGCGGGTTTATTTCGGTTCTTAACTCGCATCATCATCCTTTTAAGCAATTCAATCCTTGGCCATCACATTTTACGAGCAGGCTCTACGTTTATTTAAAGAGTAAGAGACTGTTACCAAGGGGCTTAAACTATTATCTGTCAATAACTAGCTAGTTAAACTTCTTAATTTTTAGCCCTTTTCCCTTTCTTTATTCTTTTAAAAAAAAAAAATGCTTTTAAAATCGAAATGGGGACAGAAAAGTGGCAAATCTGTTCAAACAATTCTCAGGGATCTGGTGCAACATGCTTTTTAAAAATTCCAGTTTAAATGATTTAATGTCATCAAGGATCCTTCAGCTTCTGTTCAAATAGTTTTTTTTTCAGGTGCACTGTACTTTTTTTTGCCGACGATTTTTTTCCAATTGGGTTATTAACAATAACGTCACGTTTCAAAATTTTGTGGACAATATCATAATCAAAAATGGGTTAACCACATTAAAATACGGGGAAAACCGACTCCATTGAAAAAGAAAGAATCGCTTTTTTTAACCAAGATTGACAAAAAGAGTGTAATCCTTTTTTTTTTATTACGTGCAGCGTCCTGTATCATTCGTGTAAATAGATAACAAGAGAAGGGAGTACAGCCGGAGTAAATAAATATAAATAAAATTTATATTTGAAAAAAAGGTGTTCTGGTTGGAATTGACACAGACCTCCCTGCTAGCACAAAAGGGCCTCAATCACTATAGCCAATACGACCTACTTTTTTCAAATTCATTGTGGCTAGTCAGTTTCAGAGATAAACCACAGGATTATACAGCCTTTTCTGAAATTTAAAAAAGAAATTGAATATTTTTTTGACATGGGCCTAATAACAATATTATATTTTTAGGGATACACCTGGTTAGAATATTAATCAGATCAAGTTTTTTTGTTTGTTTGAGAATTTATTTTTCGTGTTGTTGTTATTGTTGGAACGTGTCATGGAAGCCACGCGAGCCAAAGTTGGTTTTTTCTTCTTCTTCCTTGTGAGACTGATGTGTGTGAGGGACGACAAGGAGCAGCTGGTGAGATCTTTCATCCCCCTTTGGTCGGTCGGTCCCAAAAAGACATTTCCCAGTCGTCGTAGACTAGTCTCTATTCGGGCTCCGTGTTGTGTAGAGTCTAATGATGCCGAGACATGACGCAAACGAGTTTCCTCCTCTTCTCCTTGTGTCGCCCTCTATTTTTATTTTTCTATTTTTAAGAAAAACACAATTCATCAAAGACCCCAAAGTTTTTTTTCTCCCGTAACGATCTTCTCAGGAATCCTCCTCTTATTTTAAATAAGAAATGATGTTTAATAATGAACTGTCTGAATTTGATTGAATTTCTGTGAAATGAAGGCGGTGCTGTAAGAAATCACTTCCCATTGTGTTGCACCATATGATAGGGGTGGGAATGCTCGTTGAGCACCCTCCTCACTCTTATCGTATTATTAGCCTCTCAAACTGAATCTCCCCTTTGGTCTTTTTTTTTCAGAGGAGGCCTTTCTGCGCCTCGGCTGTCACGCAAGGTTAGACCTGTTGTCCTTTCAGTTTCCAAGGCCTATTTTCAAAAGAGAACTGTAGGGGGTCGCCTCGTATTATGCAAATCAATCGTATATGATCTGAGCAGCGCGCTGAGATGATTGACGTTTTCATCATGTTTCACAACGGACCCCCTCCTTTCATTCGTTTAGGCCCCCCTCTTCTACTACATTTGAAATCGAAACGGCCGTTTTATTCTTTTTAAAGGGCTTTTTAGTGTATTCGCAATTTTATTTGATTGGTTTACGAGAGAGTAGTTCTAGATTGTGAAGCGAACCAAATGAGCTATTCATATTTCTTACTAGATTCTCCCAATCATATTTATTCACATATTCAATAGAGCTCTGAGAGGATGCAAAAATATCAAAATAAATCGATATCCTATTGAATATGTTTTTTAAAGAAAAGGAAAAGGCAAGGCAAAGAAAATATTTCTTTCTGTTGGTACAATATTCTCTTTAGAAAGACATGGCCCAGGTGTACATCCGGATTATAAATCTGGAAAAAAGGGGAGAAAATGTAAAGGGTGGGAGGATGTTCCGTGTAAATTTTCATATTGTCCACATTGTGGCAGAAATTAATGGATTCGACTTTTTAAAAAGGTCACACTTTTTTTCATTCATAAAAAAATGGAAATGCTATAGCGGTCATTTTCTATTTATGGCTTCTGAAAAAAGAGGAAACTATATTTTGGAATAATATTTTCAGGCATTCTAATGGATTATTAATTATACGAGCTATATAAAAGTCTATTGTTATTTCTTAAAATAAAAAATAAATCCATTTGTAAGCAAGATTTAGCAAAGTTGCTTTAAAAAAAGGAAACTTGGCATGTTGTTTGTTTTGTTGTTAATATTTTCAATTCTTTATTCTAAAAGATCTCTACAAGCGTGGCAGCAGCACGGGAGGCCCCACAGCGAGCTGCTTGCGTCTCAGCGGGATTCGTCCAAAGGTGGATCGGAGTTGGGCGGTCCCCTTCGCTATCCGGCCGATAGGACCCTCATCTTTTGGGTTCAATGTCGTCAGGTAAACAATATTTACTTGATTTTCCCACATTCTCCTATCGAATCCATCACAATTCTCATGCCTCTATTTTATTTTTTTAAGTCTCTACAAATAATATAGTTTTCAGGGGAAATTTTCATCAAGTTGTCTAAAAATTTGGCAACTTGTTTCATATTTTTGTTTATCTATGTTGACGAAATGACGTGTGAAAACCGGTTACTAGCTAATGAGATGACACAAATGGTGAAGGTGAACGACCAGATCTCAATTTTGCGTGACTATTTCCCTTTCTAAAATAATAATAATACTTTTGTGCTTCTATACTGTCAGATTCAATTTCTATGTAAGAATAAGAAACTCGTCGTCAACTTGTTTGCGTTCACTCGAAGCGTGAAATTGAAGCGGAACGGTAACAGCACTCACTAATACCTGGAACTGATTTGTTTACCTTTTCGTCGGCATGTGGCAAACATCCGAGTTCCTCTTTCTCTAAAGTGTTTCCTTCTTTTTTAAATAGTCCTTTTTCTATGGGATGACTTTATTTAAAATTTCGAATTTAATTTAAAGTTTTAAAATTGAATTTTCGGTAACAATTGTGGTTTGACAACAATGATGATCTCTTTCTACAAGGAGTATATTTTAAGGAAGGCACATGGCTTCCTAATTTGGATTCCTGTGTGGGGGGCTCGTCTTTGGGAAGCCGGAAGCCCTTGTTCTGGTATATATTATTATTAGTTGGAAAACGAAGGGTGAGTTTGCCGAGCCAGGAGAGCGTGTCTTCTACGTTCTATATTTGATTCAGTAAAGGGGGAGAGACGGACGGAATGCAGTCAGCGCCCTTTAAAAACTACGTAGGCTACCGTACAGTTTAGAAATAGACTCGGCCCACAGCCAGGAAAAAATTTAACAAAATTCACTTTAAACCTATTTGACATGATACGATCAACCGGTTTTTTTGCTCAATAAAAAAGTTTGGGTTGATCATTTTTATGTTTTTTCACGTACATGACTTTCTACTTACGAAAAGGAGCAATGGTATCTTTGTTGTTTCTGCATTCGCTAATGACAATGCGGATTTACATTCGAGGTTACATAAAACAAGTTATTCAAAAACATAAAAAAAATGAGTTGAAATGCCCTTGCAAATTATTCTCTTGTGAGTTTAAGCGGCAGATTGTTTCTAAGCAGATTTGACAGTTGTAGAACTCGACCCGAGTCTTTCCGGGTTTTTAAAATTTACTTATTTTTTTTTATTAAAATGAGCCTTTAAAATTGTACAATTTGTGTTGAAAAGAATTTCCAAGTATTAAGAAAGAAATGTTGTCTGCGGGACAAAAAGCACGCTGAAAAAGTAATGATTAGAGCATGAGAATTGAGTACTACTGGCATCATGACCCAGTGCATAAGAAAACGTGAAAAGAGCACGAGACGTCCTTGAGTCGGGAATTTGCGGGAAAAAGGAGGGGTAGACAGAAGAGGCGGCCTTCGGGAGTTCATCAACCTTTCATACTCTCTACCCGTCCCCCTCTATAAATAGAGATAAGAGTTGTATAGGGAACGGGCGACGCTTCTGTCGACACCATAGAGGGCGCCGTTGGAGCTTAATCAAGGACGTCGGCACGCGCCGAATCACGTCTCACCACATACCGTCACTCCCGCCCAAATTCAAAAAAGAATCTATTGTTTTTCTTTGATTCTTTTCCCGCCTGTTTTCTTTTAAGGTTGTGAATTGGATTGGTTTAAAGTCAGACTCTGGAAAATTTCAATTAGTTAACTTTTTTTTCAGAACCTTTTTACATTTTAGAAATTATAGTGCTTGTTTTAGTTTGTGTAACGGAAAAGGGAGGAACTGATTTTCAAACCTTCAAATAGAAATTAACTTGATTAGAGGCTTTGAAAGTGGTCTTTATTACACCCTTCCTTTAAAATGTAAATATAATCAGTTTGAAGACAACGCTTTTCTTTTTTAAATGAAACTAAAGCCATTATGAAAGGGAGAAAATAGAAAAGTGACATGTAAATGAAACCGTACATAATTTTTAAAGACGTGCCCATGAATCATATGATGAAGACACAGTCTGTTTTTTACGCTCCTTTCCTAAACTGGAGCCATAAATAATTATTTAAATTAAGACGACTTTCTTGTTATCTTTTGATTTTTAAGTTTGTATTATTACACTTTTTTCAAAAAACAATTTTCTAAAATATTTAAAATTTGTGTAACTTGAAACATTGTTATTCAAAAGAATTATTACAAGGATAAAGCATTTTTTAAAGAGAAAAAACGTGCTCTAGCCACCATTCTTTCCCCATCTCGTCTTGTCGGTGTGAACCACAAGGATGACACCCACACAAAAAAAATCATGATTGTTGTTGTACACCTTTTAGGTGTCAAGACTCGGTTGGTTCCGTCACTTTAAAAGAAAAAAGGGTCTTGTTTTTTTGCGGAAAAAAACTTTCCACCTCCCCAAGGGTCAATATTATATGGATCCTCCGTAACTAAAAATACTTTTTTTTTTGGGGTTTGTTTCCGTAAAGCATGTTATTAGTGTACCTTGTCTAAATTTGTACCCAGCGTGTTGCAAAGCCAAAACAAAAGAGCTGAGGTACGACGGCGAGTTTTGAAAAAACGTTTTTTGCTTAGACCGGACACCCACTAAATTATTGGTAGAAAAAGGGGCTATTTAGGGCATGAGAGTTTATTTTAAATTGGTTCTCACTGAGGAAACAAAGGTTTCCTAACAAATCCATGCAATCATAAAATCTGATTTTTTTGCAACAGGAAGAATCGTGTTAACTTTTTTTTTAATCTGGTGAAAATATTTTTTTTTCTCCTGTTTTAAAGGGGATCATAAATACATCGATCTTTGCACTTTAGCCTGTGAGAAAATTGTTCTTAATTGTTACGGATTTGAAGAGGGGGCCAGCTGTCCATGGATGGACGGACTTGTAGGAGCCGAAGGAAATCATCAGTGGCTTCTTCTTAGTTTTTAACGAGGCGCAAGGAGTCGATCAATCCAAGCGGCTCATTAGCCCCAGGCATCTCCTTATCAGCCATGGCCACCATCCGTCATTACTCACAGTGAACCTCCTCCTACTCTCCTAAAGACCATTACGTCTTTCACAAGTAAATAGCATTTTCTGAGAAGAAATAAGTGTAGGGAAAACAAAAATCTTTTTTTTTTCAAAACCGGAAGAGGTTAACCGGAAGAGTTAAAAACCATTTAAAACATAATATGAAGTGCATCTCTTTTGTAATTTTATCGGACGTCATGGGCTCCTAAAAAAGAGAGGAAAACTAATCAAACGACCTCATTTCACATGATGTTGTTTTTGCTCTATATAAAAAAAAAAGTCGTAAAAAATGGAAGTTGGGATAAGCGGAAGGAAACGGCAGCTGTTGGCGGTGTTGCCTTTCTTTCTAGATTAAATATTTTTCTTGTCGTCAGTCTTGTGGCCTGAAGCGTGTTTTCTCATCTGCGTGAGCCCGCTGATGGACGTTTACACGGTTCTCATGCATAAAGAAACAAAACAATCGAGGGGAAATAATCAATTTGCTTCTGATCTTTATTTTTATTAACATTTTTTAAAAGGAATAAATTTTGAAATATTTAAAAAATATAACGGTTTGAATAATGGTTGGAATTATTAGAAAATATTTGAAGAATGTGTATGAAAAACTGTGTAAGTGATTTTAAAAAATGTACTGGTTTGACCTTTTCTGGCATCGTAACAAGAATCCTAAATTAGAAGGGGAATATTTCAATCCTGTTGAATCTGTTCTCCTTTTCCGTGTCGTTGCATAACTTGATGTGAAAATATGTTTTCAGGATCGTCCTCCCCCTCATTCTTTCTTCTCAGAAGCGACTTTATTTCTGTCTCCTTCTTCTTTAAGTTGTCGCCCTTGGAGATCACGACTTTCCTTTTATTTGAAAAAAGAAAAAAACCACATTTAACACCCCTAGAGTCTACGGTTTCGCATGCTAATGATGCACAAGACCTTGTGCGATGGCCTGTTATCCAATCCTGAAGGCTATTACGTAACAGATTATGTTTCTTCCCAAATGTCCCCCTAGAACCTTGGACCTAGAATTAAAGAACCTTGGGCCTAGATTTTTAATCCTTTTTTTTTATTTTATTTAAAAACAACAGGAGGTATTGGATACCCGTCTGGATGCGCGTCTGGATGAGATGATGGAACGAGGTTTGATTCAAGAATTGGCCCAGTTCCACGCCGACTACAACCAACTCAGACTGGAACAATCCTTGTAAGGATCTTTACTTTCTCTCTTGATTTTCTAAGAAAAACTTGACGTACTGAATATCAATCAAGAGTTTTTCCCCCCCGGAATGTGGATCTCTTAATATTGAGTCGGGATTGCCATCATTCTTGGACGATCCTGACTGATAAACATCTATCTATCTATCGCGCGGGGTTCACTAAGAGCACGTCAAAACTCTTCTCGTCGGGGTGGATTTTTGAAATTATGGGCGACTAACCTTTCTTCATGTTGATTGATGCTTTCCGTACCTGTTTCGGGGATAGAATTCCGATTGGTATTTGTATTGATCATTGGGACATGAAAAAACATTTCAAGAATTTTCGGGCTACTTTTTTTTTTCAAGGAAATGGATTTTCATAATAATGTGTAGATTTTGGCATCGTGGAGTTGTCAATTCTCGCAATACGATTTTTTTTATAAAAGAAAATTGTTTTCTTATTTGACATGTCGCGTGAAATGTAGACGAGATGTCTTGTCGAAGGCGAATATATCCCGAGGATATTTGCATACGCCTAATTTGCATTTCACACACAAGAAAGTCTCTCGAGTCCTTGAGAATGCTCATCACTTTTGCACACACGGATCAATCAAAACAAGAATGACGTCTTTTCAAATCAAGTCGAAATCAAGGATAAAGTCTCTTTCTTGTTATCAAAATTCGAAATCGATACATCTTTTAAAATATCATGTCAAACATGTTTATGGAATTTTGTTTGTAGTACCTACTCGTGCGGAACGTGTTATTTCCGTTTGTTTTCTCTCAATGATGCAACATTAAATAAAATATTTCCGTTAAAATCGGAGATTTGAGCTTTGATGATAATATTTTCTATGATGATCGACACTTGTTCTCAGAAAGGACTTTCAGATTTGTAAAAGTAGTTTTAGAGAGTGGATGGACCTGTTATTGCGTAACATGGAATAAGGCGCGGCCGAGGTATGACCTTGATGTTGTAGGGATCGATTTCAGTGGCTAGACACAATGAGACGTTTAGGAGACCAGCTGTTCTGCCCTACAAGGCCTTGAAAAATAAACATTCTTTGCTAGTTTTTATCGTTCAGGGCTCATTTACTTTGCTCGCTAATGTTTCGCGAAACAGGTTTATGAAGTAAGCGAGATGACTTCTTTTTGTTGAAATTTCAACCGACTATTGTAGCAGGATTAAGAATAAGAGTATCCGCCATGTTTGTTTACGCCCAGGCTATTTTGGACAATGAGGAAGAGTTGTGTCCCACAGATCAACGTAGAAGACGCCCACTTTCTGTATGTGGTCAATTCAAAAGAAGAAGAAGAAAGATCGATATACGGGTCCAAGTCACGCGTGAGAAATAAAAAAAAGTGAATTGAAAAGAAGTTGCCACGTTCATCTTGTAATTTACTGCCGAAATCCACATTTCAATGTGAAGGGGTGCAGTCACTGCACTTTGCCATGGCGACGGCAATGAATTTGCAAACTTGTCAACAAGACTGGGACGAGTCTGTAATTTACTATTGTACCGAATTCTGCATTGTCATCAACCAAATGAAATGATTTTCCTGGTTGCCGAACCCCATTTTTTCAGGTCAATGAGGTTGCGACGTTCTCTCTTTAAACAATAAAAAACGATTTTGGATGTAGAGGTAAAAGTCCGCGATAGTGCAAATCACGTTACGGGAGCGTGTCCCGTTTGGGGGTCATTGGGAACGAAGACACCGCAAATATACTTTCGTCTACTCCGTTATCTCTCGGGTCAGCGCGAACGTATCGACGTGAAACAGAGTTTATTGTCACTCGGGTTATTTATATTTATTAAATAATAATTATTACGATCAAGTAGCAGCATCTAGTTGCCATGGGGGGTTTGTGGGCGGGAAACGGCACGTGATTCACGCGCGTACTGGATCGATACAACTCACGGAGAGAGCTGTGCCAGATGTACACACACACGAGGCTTGTGCAAAGTTTTCCCGCCAGACTGAGAAAAAAAAAAGTTTGTTTCAGAAGCTGAGCTCTCTTTTTCCCGCCGGCGTGACTCACGATGCCAGACAGCTGAGGATGCTGGAAATAGTTGACGGAAGAAAACATTGCATAACTCAGGCCTCAAGGACGTAAAATCGAGAAGGCCAATGTCAAAATATCACCAAATTGGCAATCGCCATTATCCAGCCGTTAGATGGCCTTCATAATCGTATTTTCGGGGACGCCTGGGTTGTTCACCTCGTTTTTTGTTTGCGTTTCTCAAGAGTCTAGACGACGGGCGTCAACCAGCGTCGCGAAAAAATAACAAAAATCGATACCCTACACTGGGTGTTCTACCCAGCAGTCAGACGATACCCCAACCAGACATGGCGCCTACTTTTTTTAGATTCGTATCAATTTGCACACATAAAATCTTATACAACTACTAGTTCTAGAAAGAATTTAGGAAGAAAAGAGTTGTGGTCCCGAATTAGAATCTTTTTTGACCAGCCGTTGAGGAATGCTTTGACACGGACTATTGGCGGGGAGTCACGTGGCAACGCCTAGTGCAGGCCCTCGTGACGTTCATAAATCCCGCGTGAGCCGCCCGCGTGTGTTCGCCCCATGAATGGTTCTTTGAGATTATTTAAGGGGCGGTCAATGTTATCTAACTAGTTTTTCTTATTGTTTTCTTAGGGATTACTTCTCGACTGGTATTTTCCAATCCATCGGGCTGAAGCAGTTTGATGCTTACCTGAGGGCATCAGAGCCATCTAGTGAGCTCTTAGCTCAAGGGCTACTTGAAATGAAAATTGCTAACCGGCGGTACTCCCGCTACCAAGTCAAGTGGATCAAGAAACGGTTCCTCCAGCAGCCAGACAGACAGGTATTTCGGTTTGTTTTTGTTTTGTTTTTGGGTGGGACAGCAGCCATCTTTGAAGAGTTACCATTCCAGTTTTTTTCTTCTTCTCTTGGGTGTGTCTCTTCTGTACACATTCCTCTAATTTTTTTACGTAAGATCTCTTAGTCATTTTCATGAATAAATAAGAAATATTGGAATTTTAGGTTCCATCGATTTACGGACTGGATGCAACCGAGCCGGAAAAATGGAATGAAAATGTGCGAGATGTTGCTTTCAAAATAATTGACGGGTTAGATTTAGAAGGTGAGGCGAAGAAAGATGTTCCAGAACCTTTGCCCTTTGCAAGTACTTCGACCCGAGTCCAGCCGAAATCGTTTCACTGCTCCATCTGTGATCGAATCATCATCGGAGAGCGCCAGTGGCAAGAACATCTCAAGAGCGCCCGGCATCGAAAGGTGGTCAAACAAGCCAGCAGGTGCGCCCTCATCCGGAAACCGGAATGAGAGACTTCTTCTTTTGTAATTTCTCCCTGTAAAAGTGTCATTATAATACACCATTTTTTCAGTTAATAATAAAGGGCGATTTCGTGGAATTTCTTTACAAGGGAAATGGTGCGGATAAAAGATTCCTTACTCGCTTGCATTATTCATAATAAGCCACCCGCATCGATGAACGACCAGGATGTGCTGCTTCACGTTTAATTGAACGCAAGCCAAGCGATGAGGATTGTTGACGACGTAGTTACGTTTCCGAGCGTCAGATGGCGATAGCTCCCGGCGCATTTTCAGTCGGATGAAATTGCCGGTTTGTCGTTTGTTGTTGTCAGTCACACGAGGAGTCGTTTTTGTTTCTCGCATCTATCCCGCGTATCGAATTAGAATTTAATTTCTTTGTAATGGGTGTAGTTGAAAAAAGTGATGGAGCTGAAGTGGCTGTCGAAGCTGAAATTGAATGGGGTCTGGTAGACAATGAAATACAATTATTACAAACGCTCTGTCAAACTAGTAGGCCGATCGGTAAGTTTTGTAATCTCGACCAATATTGACAGATGCTATGATTACAGTCTTGATTCAACAGGGATCAGCAAATACTTCCAGATGGCTTGCATTGTTGAGAAACTTGCCATCAATCTCAACAAAGAAGTTACATCAAAAGGGGTCTGGGATCACCTCTCAACAATGTACAATCTTCAGAAGCTGGTGAGTCTAAAGATTCTGTGATATTCTGTGTTATATTCAATGATTAATTCTTCTGTATCAGGAAGAGCAGGAACCCATTCCCTTCCCTAATGAAGAGACAGACTTTACTCTCTCCAATGAAGAATTTGGTGAATTAATGGAGAGCAAGAACAACAGCAACAAGCCAGTTGCTAAGGAACAGAGTCAACAAGAGCCGGAGCCACCAACAACAGTAGCCAGCACTAGCAAGAAGCCAAGTAAGACAGTCGAAAGAGTCCACAGAGCACAAGAAAGAGAAGGTGTCTAGCACACCACCACCACCTGCCGCCGAGAAGAAGGCTGTGAAGAGAACTCGTGCCAGCACTACTCCGAGCACCAGCACGGAAACTCAGAAGACGACACCTAAACGCCGACGCATCTAACCAATTTAATCAATACCCTTGTGAACTGACTGAATACACCCTTGATTATATTGAATATAAGAAACAGGATCATTATATTCTTACAAGAAAATTATTGATTAAAGTTTATGATCTGTGGTTATCATCTTATTTTTTGCCAAAAGAATTCATAGCCTCTTGCTGGTATTATCAAATTCTTTCCAAACTTGAGATGATTTTCTACAACATAACATAGATGCTTGATAATGGAAAGTCAAATGGAAGATGTAAACAACTAATTTCCATGTGGATAAGAAAGTCCTTCTTTGTAACGTTGCAGCTGGCGCCTTTCACTAGATATAGTTAAGTGGCGTCTGCTATAAATATAAATACATAGAATGTTCTATTTTTAATAAGGTTTTTGGATTTATGTCATAATATTCCTTTTAAGAGTACAGATTCTTTCAACGAATCTAAAATAAGATTAAAATAGGATGTTGTCATCTTTTTTTTCTATTCAAAAGAACACATGCCCCCAGGGTTTTATTTTCTAAGCAGCCTGAGCTATGCAACGAGTGCTGCTCTCAGGCGGCACTATTTGAAACCACGTTCTTCCTCCCGTCATCCCGTGCTGCTAGAAAAGAAGAATAAAAACGAGACCGAAAACCGAGAGAAGTGTGTTTGTCCGCCGAACGTTTTCCTGTCCATTTAAAAGAGATGAACTAGTATCTATTTCATTTGTAAGGACCTGAATTGAACAGAAAACGCCCGATCGACCCTTTTTGACGGGTAAGACTAGTTCTTTGGAAGAAATTGAATTATAGGGGTCAGGATTTATAGGATGGCTCAATGAATCATACTTGGGCAACACTTTGTATGCGCCATGTGATATCTAACGTAGTCTTCAATCGGTTTAAAAACACATTTCCCATTTACTTGATTGTTTTATTAATAAATCCTTGCATACTCAACACTACTTAACAATATTTTGCATCAGTAGTGGTTAAGTGTAGATATCTGATTCTCTTTTCCTTTGTTTACAGTGAAGTGAGGTTGCCAGTTGGAGGAGGGCAGAGGAATGGCAATGACTCTTCAACAGGGCTCAGTCTTGCCCAATGGTAATTCTTCCATCAACAATCGTGTTCCTCTGGCTGCAAAGGCAGCAGCCACTGATGACAACAAGAATTCTACCACAAATAATGAGGCCCTCCTGGTGAATGAGGCCAGCAACGGTGCTCACTCGGTTCACAGTGTACACAGTGAAGAGCAAGAGGAAGTCACACCTCCTGAGGAGCCCAGCATTGAAATTATTATTAACAATGTGGTATGCAGCTTCAGTGTCAAGTCTCACCTCAACTTGAAGCAGGTGGCTCAAAATGGCTTCAACGTTGAATACAGGAGAGAGAATGGGGTATGCAGTATGCACGAAAGCATGGCAATAATCTGTAACACTACCTACTAATGCAATATTTCTCATTTTCTAGATGGTGACAATGAGGCTAAGAAGGCCTTACACAACTGCCTCTGTCTGGTCATCTGGCAAAGTGACTTGCACCGGAGCAACCAGTGAAGAGGCATGCCAAGCAGGCTGCCCGCCGTATTGCTCGATGTCTTTCCAAAGTGGGCTATCCTAAGCTCCGTTTGGTCAACTACAGAGTGGTCAACGTCCTGGGCACGTGCACCATGCCCTTTGCCATTAAAATAACACAATTTTCAGCAAAGTACAAGGAAAATGCAAAGTATGAATTAGCCTTTCTTTTTACTGCCGTCGCCTTTCTAACGAGTTTTAATCAACGCATTGAAACACAGCTATGAGCCAGAGTTACATCCAGGAGTGACGTATCGCCTTAAAGAGCCGAAAGCCACCTTAAAAATCTTCTCAACTGGGAGCATCACAGTAACTGGTTCGTCAATTAGAGATAATTTTCATTAAAGAACCCTCAGTCAACGTTTATTCTGTGTATACAGCGCCCTGTGTGGGTAACATCCAGGCGGCCATCGAGCATATCTACCCGCTGGTCAACGAGTTCCGCAAAGAGCGAACTGCCGAGGATATAAAAACAATGCAGGCTACAAAACGGGCTCGCCAGGGTCTCAAGCGCAAGTGCCTCTCGCCCCAAGAAGACGTTGATTGTATAGACCTTGAAGACGAAGAGGAGCTGCTGGATGAAGAAGAGGATGATGTGGAGATGCTCGACAGCGATTAATGAGCTGGCTTTCTTTCTTCTGTTTTTCTCAAACCATCCACAATTAACAATCTCTGGTGCTCCTTATTCTTCGTGTGTTTCCCTATCCGTATTTTACATAAACGTGTTCCCTAATACTCCTTCAAGTCGAATTCACAACACCCCATGGACGGTTGAAAAAAAATTGGGTTTCCCTCCCCGACCATAACTGATAAATTTTCCCTTGAAGGACAAAGAGAAGTGTCTTTATTAGTCCATTGTATCTCGGGCCAGGATGATGTGTTGAAGACACAATTGTGTTCCTTATCCATTGATGAGAACAAACAAATGTTTTGTGAAGAATTTTTTTTTCTTTCAGTTAAAAGTCCAGCGTGATTTTTTCCCTTCTCTTTATTGATGTCCTCTTTCCCTTCCACCCAGAAGACAGAGTCAATTTGTTTTGATCGCGGACGGTTTTTTTTTTTGTTTTGTGTGTTTCCCTCTTTTGTTTGCGTCTAAAAGAATTCTTGTGAAAGAGATGGAAGAAGATAAAGAGCCCTCCTAGTGTGCGCTCGCCTCCTATTTGAACTAATGTCGCCTCTTGATCGCGTGTTGTTGGAATCATTTATTTGGCTGGCAATAACACACGTTTGAAATTTGTTTGTTTTGATACGTTCATCGAGCTTCTTGATGAAACGAGTGCATATCTGTGAGAAAATGATATTTTTGTGCTTGTATGAATGAGTATGCGTGTCGAAACCCACCTAGAATAATTTTTTCTTTCGCTCCCAACCTTTTTTTTTTTTTTTTTTGAAAACAAATTCTCTCCCGAATTGCTCGCGAGAAGACGTCGTTGCTCCCCTCACAAGGTTCTCAAAATAAACGAGATTTTCCATAATTCGTTTTTTGTTCATTCTGCTATAACTCATTAACCAAATATGATTCAACTTCGGGCTGAATTGATATGAGTAGGGTAAAATTGTTGGTTCAAAGTTTGTCCAAATGGCAATGCTGTAGACCTGCATCTTCTTGTTTACTTCGTCAGCCATATCGCCAATCGAAGAAGAAATAGTTCGTTTTGCGATGGCCAATAAAGTTATTCCTCTACGAGATATCAATCCTTTACTTCAAGCATTTAGAAGATTTTTATTGGGGGTAAGCTTACGAATTATTTTCGAATAGAGCCACGAATAATTTTTCCTCCCTATTAGCGAGACCATTTGAGCCAGCTTCGTTCAGAAAATGATGTTTCATCTCACGATCAACCTCCCCCAAATTTGCCTGATGGGCCTTACGCTAAACTAAGTGGTATAGTAGTAAATCAAACATTTCTTACTGCTATAATCAAAATTAAGTATACATCTCGTGTTAGCCAACTACTACTACACCCATGATGCCCGGAGGGAAATGCAACCACCAAAGCTGGTTGCCATCAATTCTACAGCAAAAGCTCTCCAGATTGGAGCTTCAGTTCCTCTAAAGTAATATCTTTTACTATATTTTATGTGTTTTACTTTCAATTAGAGAACATTTATTTTTCATTTGTAGGGACTCATCTTCTGTAGCTGTGAAGAAACCTATTGCCCCAGGAAAAGTGTTCCATTGGGACTAAAGGGAGAAAAAATGTTAATATTGACTTGTAGGATATGGTTTGAGAGAAATATAGGAATTTGAGCTACAACTAAATAAAAATCAAACTTTTTCCTGATCTGACCCAGGTTCATTTTATTATCTAATGATTAGTGCTATATCTATACTGGATATTTAAGCAACTTGTATAGTTGTTGGAGTAGGTTAAGTATTATTTTTTAAATTCCTGACTTTAAAGTTTTTGTAAGGATTTTTTTCTTTTAAACGCAATAAGAAAAATAATAATGTATAATGACGCTGAATTATAACTTCACGGAACGTGAAAATAATATTTATTGCTGCAACATTCTTTTTATTGCGTGATTCTTTTTACCGTTTTAATCTTTTGATTTTCTGATTTTACTTTAACCATCATTACATTGAGAGAATTTTAGAAATTTAATTTTAGTGGCGGTTTTCTAAATATAGAGCTGACAGCGCACAAGAAAGAACAGGCAACCCAATTAATCGCTGCCACTGAGGAAAAGGGTGTCAACAGAATCCCGAGACAGCACTGATACCCTTAAAACGACACCCATACACCGATGATTGAAACCAATTAAAATAATACACATGTAAACTTATCTTGCGAGATCTTTTCTTTAGTAAGAAACGGATCAGAATATGCTTGGCCGCGAAAAGAGCAGTTGATCTACCCTGTCAACTACTTGCCCTTATCCTCATTTAAGCTAGTCCGTGTCATCCGCTGTCCGTTAAGTGCGATTTTACGGGTTCAGACGTGTAGCTGTTGGCGTTTCGTAAAGTTTGAGATAAGACACTTTGCGTGAATAGTCGATTAAGGTGGAAATGATTTTTTATTGGTGATGAATGATGTCCAACAAAACCACAATTACAGAGATGCATTGAAAGAAATCATGTTCAAAAAGGATAAACATAAATTGAAAGAAAATGATCTTCAATAGCGTCCAGATCGTCCACCTCGTTCACGAGAACGTGAGCGGCGACGCTCCCGAGATCTAGGTCTTCCTCCAGAACCCCCACCTGATCCTCCACGCTCTCGAGAAGCACTAAAAAATTCGATTAGTTACAATTGGCCCTTGAAACGATTTTCGAATAGGTTTCTCACCTCCTTCCTCTGCGTTTACGTCCGTATAATTCACGTCTCAACTCGCGGGAGATGGGCTTCAAATGCATAAAGTTGCAGAAACCACTTCGGGTGCATTCGCTGAAAACAAGAAAGAAAAATTAAGGAAAATTAAGAGTTGAAATATTTCATAATTTGGAAGGGAAAAGAGTTAGTTAACAGAGAAATATTGGGGAGGACTTTTCTTGTTATGATTAAGATTTTTTTACGAATAAAAAAAAAAAAGAGAAAAAAATGTAAAAAAGTTTGGACCAGTTATTTTACTACCTTTGATCGGCACTGGTGAAGGGGGCACGGGTTCGTCGCTGCCCACCCCGAGCACCTTCTAGAGCCTCCATCTTGTGTTTCATTCTACAACATAAAAGCCAACAACCCAGTCAGAAATGCGGCCAAAAAGAAAACCACGCCAGTACAAAAAGAGAGCAAAATTCTATTTCATTTCCAATAGACGGCTTCCGCTAGAACGTTGAGCTGTGTTTACATTATTTTTAAATGCTTTCTTTTTTAAATCAGTAGAAGCTGTGAAAAAAAGATTATTACTGCAAGGCTGAAAATAAAACAAAAAATGAAATAAAATCAGTCACAATGAAAAATAAGCATAAGTGTGGTTTGGCGAATGACCGATGTCCGACTGGCTGGGCTGTGAATTTCTTACGACTAAGGGTCAGTCACACATAGTAATTTGCAAGGGATAATAAACGTCACGCCCATTGGCTTGTGAAGCTATAACTCACCCAAGCTCATATTGGCGACAACAAGCTTCACGGAAATCTGTAACTGGGCTCAACTCAGCATAGACGGGGCGACCCCCGAACCAGCGGTTGTTTAAATCGTTAACTGCCTTTTCAGCGTCTTCTTCTCTTCGAAACTATTGGGACAAAAAAAAAAGAAGATTTATTAAAAATATAGTCTTATTAACTACTATGAAGTTGTTACCTTGATATACACATTTCCAACAAGATGGTCTCCCAGGTTGTCACAAACATTCATTTCTTCAATTTCTCCATACTGAATGTAAATAATGATGAATGTAAATTTGTAAAATGCAATACTAGTGAAGAAAAATGCTAACCTTGTCTTCACATTCAGCAAAAACATCTTCAAAAAAGTTGTCAAAATGTTCTTGGGCTTCCTCATCAGTCATTGTAATGATTCCAGGCACTGAAAAAGTAATGATAAGAAAAATAAATTATTATAATGGTGACATGAAACACAACAATATCAAATACCTGCTGTTCCATCAGCAGATTTGGTGGCATTCTGAGGATTGACATAGAAGTTCTGCAAGCAAATGGTCTGAAAAAAGAAGGAATGTTTAAAATTCCATTACACATGAGACTTAAATCTATTGTTAGTCACTACTTCACTAGCTAGAGAAAAATGTTTGGACATGATCTAAGAGAATCTTACTTGACTGAAAGTTGGTTTGTTATGTATGCGCGAACAACGATCTCCATGTCGACAAGCTCCGATTTTGAAGTAGAAAGAGCAATTGACTCTGCAAAATCCATTTCGAATATAATACAAGTTGGAACATTACAACCTAACAACGAAACTTACTTGTCCTTCTCCGTTCCGAAAATAGAGGCTAAATATTCAGCCATCTTTTATATTCCAATGGCCAATACACAATGAATAATGTGAAACTTATTAAAATCTTTTTGTTCCACCAAAAAGAAAACAGTGAAGTGTCAAACTCCTCTAGTAACCAGTAGTGGCGTGTAGCCTATACTATACTGTACTGTCCTACTCCTTAATCCCTAACAGTACAGCCATGTTTCTTTCCATCAACCAATGAGAGTCGCTCTTGCTTTTACTCTAATCGAGTGGTTAAATATCGATATCTCGACATGCGATATGAGAAAAAAGAATTTTTTTTAAACATTATTATTCCAAAACCTCGTTTTGTCGTTCGTATAATAATTTATTTAAAATATTAAGGTATTTATCAGTTCTTCTCCTTCGAGCCCATTTTACACTAAGAGAAGACAAAAAACAACACATTTCCTCTTTATCCAGTGTATTTTTCCATCCTAAGAAACAAAACCTTCCGACCGTTACCATGTAGGAAACTTGTATTCATATTATAATTAGTTATCTTACCTGCATTGGTGGTGTTATAACTCACATTCCATCCCCCAGTCTTGGGTCCGGCAAATTGTTAAGCTAGAACCTTAATTAATATTACTTTATTTGAAGTAAAAATCGTGACCGCTCTTTCCTAATCTAGAACTGTAAAAACGAGCGAGAATCACGAGGAGCACAGGCCCATTGTTAAGGATAAGTGAATATACACATCATAGGCTGTGTGTAAGCTCCCGTGTACCATTGACAACATAAAACGAGATCATTCAGCACAGCCGTAGTGTATTTTCAAACTTTCCCACAAACGGCGTACAGTGAATTTTAAACATCTCGAGCTCATTCGTCGGACTCGGGGGCGTTGAAAACGAACGTCTTTCCGCATTTTCCGCAGTACTGACGATCCTTGTGGGCAGCCATGAACACACCAGCTCCACATTTCTCGCCCGGGCACTCGCGTCGCAGTCGGTTGATCTTGCCATTTTCATCCACCTTTTCGATAATAGAAAAAAGACAAACGTTAGAAATTGCTAAATAAATAGGAAAAAAAAAATATTAACGTAAATTAATATCAGTAAGCAAACTCTTTTGAAATCATTATTTGTAATTAGGTGTCCTAAGAGTAGTCATCATTATCTGGTTAATCAAAAGTTAAAGAAAATATATATACCTTGTAGTACTTGAGCACGGCCAATTTGACTTTCTTGTGCTTATGCTTGTTCTTCTTGGGGGTCGTGTAGTTCTTCTTCTTCCTCTTCTTGGCACCACCACGAAGGCGGAGCACCAAGTGCAGGGTAGACTCTTTTTGGATATTGTAGTCGGACAGAGTTCGACCGTCTTCCAACTGCTTTCCAGCGAAGATCAAACGCTGCTGATCAGGAGGAATACCTAGAATACAATTAAGAAAAAATTAATATCTTGACTAGAAATCAACACTTTTAGAAAAGCTAACACAGAATCAGTTTTGAGTTATCGCTTTTTTCTAATCAGGGTCCATATTTAGGTGTCCTAAGCAAGTCATCACGTACAAACAGAAAATATTAAATTTATTAACGATTACCTTCTTTGTCCTGGATCTTTGCTTTGACATTTTCGATCGTGTCTGAAGGCTCGACTTCGAGGGTAATTGTTTTACCCGTGAGGGTTTTCACGAAAATCTGCATGATGGCGTTACAGCATACAGCTCGTCTATATAAAAACAAACAATGATTAATGCACAATAAAATAAATACAAAGTCTTACTATTAAACCGCTAAGTTTTCTGATTAAATAGAAGAGATAAAAATCTAAAATGTACGAGAAAACCGAACGTGTATTAGTGTCATTAGACGAGCAAAATTGCGTTGATACATCCATCGTTCTCCGGATTGTTTGTAACTTGGGCGTATTTACCCCAAACCACCTTGCCACCCTGTGTAACCAAACCCAATTCTGACACATTGACTTCAATGATGGTGCCCTTTGTTATGACGCCCAGGGATGTGTACATGGGGGAGGAAGGGTTCTTTTTAACGCCAGTAATAGGTAAGCAGAAAGTAGCCTTCAGTTCTGGATGTGTGACGTGAGCCTTCTTAAATCGCAGAGCCATTGGACGGATGAATCGCTCGAACTTTGGTGGTTTACGCGTAAAACCTTCGCCGACGAAGCAGACCTTTGTGACCATCCTCTTCCAGCCCTTTCGCTTGGTCTTTCCCGTTTTGAGAACCCTGAAGACTTCAGCCTCAGACTGAGCTCGAACTTTGGGTAGTGGTACATCCCATTTGCCAGCTTTCTCCTTCCTCTTCTGCTTCACCATAGATGAGAGTAGCTTCGCTTGAGATGTTGACTCACGATCCAGCAGGTAAGCTGGCAATGCTCCTTCTTGCACCTTTCCTTCATCTTTCTGTTTGGTCCTCTTCTCTTCATGGGCTTTGATGGTCTTCTTGAGCTGAACCTTCTCACTGTAGCGCTTCTTGGCGAAGATCTTGCCCTTGATGCCAGTCAGCTTCTGGGCCAGCTGTGACTGCCTCTTATGCTCCCTGGCCTTCTTCTTGCGTTGTCTCTCCTGGTGATCGAGGCGGAAGCCATAGCGTTTCTGGAAGAGCTCAATGTGCTCGTTCTGTGGCATGGTTACAGCTTTTGGATGGTAGTCCCAAATGAAAGCTGGTCAGACAACGTACACCAAACCCTGAAACGACAGGGGGTAAGGTTTGAGTTTGAGAAACAGTTGGTGATATGACAGAGGCGCGTTGTCTGACCATCTTTTCCCCATCAAGATATAAAGAAAGAAAAGAAACTAGTTGAAGGGTCTCGACTAGGGAAAGGATGCCGGGGTTTATAAATACAAAATGGCGACTGTACGCACCACGTTGCCCGGATGGCCGACAAACGCTATGCACTAAATCATTAACTTACAGAAAACTAAACAAAATTAAGCCCTGAATTCCTGACGACCTTATACTTTAAATATTAATTACTTATTGTAACAAAATATGACGCTGTCAAAAAGAAAATGACTGTCAAAAAAGGAGCTCACCTGCACAAGCACACTTCCCACTTCGGCAGACACGGAATAAGGAATCTGCTTAGAAAAGAATGGCGGATAGCCGGAACTTATGACTACCCTACTCAACACAAAGTCTTATGCTTGTTTCGTAGAAAGAATTTGTAATAGCTATTTTCGCTTGTATATAAATACAATTATGGCGTAAATGCTATTTTAGGAATATTTTAATTATAAATTGACTGATTATTTACTTTTTGTTTGATTTTCCATTTCATTAAATCTAGTCAAATGCGAATCTCTTCTAAATTTAGTTTTGATAGTGTTTAATAGGTGGCGACCAGGGGCACCATGGGTATTTTCAAAATAATAACAAAGGTTAGATCAGACTTCTTTGAGTTCAGTTACTCGGGCTCAGCTGTCTTCTTAGTTCTCTTAGCTAATAGTGTGATTCGGTGCTCCCATTATTTTAAACTTGTCGCCGTGCTTTCAACAATATTCTTTTAAAAAAGTTTCTACTTGAAACCGATAAAAGGTACCAACTCACTTGAATTGTTTAACATGATGCAATGATTGTGTAATTATTAAATTTTCATTTGGTAAAACGTCGGTATGGCACAAGCAACGTCTATTGATAAATTATATTTTTACTCGACGCGAAGTTTAAAAAATTATATTTCATTACAATTTGTCCAGCAATTACCATGTATAATTCCAATGATCATTAATTCAATGTTGAAATGCTGATATTCATAATTCAAATGGATATTAGATTCTTCATACTTGCAGAAAGTAGAATCTAGATATGGTTCAACTCCTATCCATCAGCAAGAGTGTAGGATTCTTGGTACCCAAACGATTCCTCTGGGGATGGCTCAACTCGATCACAAACAGGTGACCAACTATCACATATTTTCTAAGAACACTAATTATCTCTCCTTCATGCAAACAGAGTGGACAATTCTAGAATAAAAGACGTTGGACCAGAGAGAGCGGCGGCGGAATGGCTTCTGAGATGCGGGGCCGGTGTCCGCTGGAAGGACAGCGAATCCAGTTTTGTAAAAGACTACAACAGTCCTGCCACCGGGCAACTACAGAAATCTCTTTATTGAAGAAATAGACGCTACTGATTCCTGTATCATGTCCGTCGGCTTCCCTTACCTAAGTAATTCAATTTCAAAAGGATTTCTAATTTTTATTTCTAATTTCATATATATTATTTTTGCACAGATGGACTGAAGTACGTAAAGAAAGTAACGCTACACAAATGCAGTTACTTGGACGACGAGGCTCTTCCGATGCTATCCGCCATTAAAGACTCGTTGGAAGAGCTTCAGCTTAGCAGCTGTGGTGACATTAGCGACTCAGGAGTCAAGTCACTGGCAAAACTCACAAAACTCCGTCATCTTCTTCTCTACGATCTCCCATGAAGTCAAGAATAAAGAAGGCTGCATCCATGTTCTCGAGACGGCCCTTCCCGGCTGTGAAATTGATTTCCCCTACGCTCAAGCTAGCGAGCATAAGAACGCAAAAGGAGAAGCAACTTAAGATGAAAGCCGTTTACGATTTTATTTGTGAAAAAAAAGAAAGATGCTAAAGGAAACATAGAAAGAAAACATCTAAGTCGCGGAATGCGGGAACAAACACCGACAGTTTTAGAAGAAAGAAGAGAGAGTACTAATAATTTGCCGTTCGGGACTATGTGGAAAATAAACTCGATGATGTAATTTTAAAATGAAATTGATTTTTGTTTTCGCTTGTTTTATCAAGGACTCCCATCAGCGAACATGTCGGGGCTTAGTTCAACGACTTGAGGAATAGGTCTAAGTCGGCTAGCACTTCGAGGTGTAACTGGCGACTGAATACCGGAACGTAGACTGTAAGGGCCTCGGACGGATGGCAAGTTTAGGACACCGGGAGATGTCTGCGTAGAGGCCGATGTCATAGATACCGTTTTGTAATATTTTCCTAAATAAAATAAAAAAAGGTTATAATTTTAATTCAAAATTAGAAATTGTGAAGTATGATTACGTTTGTGTATGACACGTCCTTTAGGATCTTCCGGTGTTAGAAGGATCTCTGCTGAACTGGAATCCATAGAATCGACTGTGGAATCGAGGGAAATAGCCGGCGTGGGTTTACGTCGTCCGTTGATAATGGGTTTCGTCGATCCAGAGCTTTTCTTCCGAACAGGGTTCAGGCTCCGGATTCTTCCAAAATCTTAGAATCCTGCTCGGAAGAGACATCTAGAGTCATGTAGAGGTCCGCCCGATCAGCGGGAGTAGAAGATGGAAACTGGAAGCGCAGCCCGGATGAAGAAGGCAGAATGGTGATTGTTGTTGTTGTTCACCAAGGGACTGCAAACGGGCGTGAAAAAGCGGCTCTGTTCCATGCTCTTACGCACTTCCCGAACACGGATCACTTCCTCCATTGCCGGGGTTAAGATGGAGCTAGTGTCTAGATCAACAGGACTACACGAACGGCTGTCCAGCCTGTTTAAATAGACAAAAAGAAGATATTCAAGATTCCGAAATAATTGGGAAAAATCGTTTATTCTGGTTTGTTCGAATTTCTGGTTGACCTTGCTGTCTTCTTTTTGGTCGGAGGAGCCGGTGATGGGGATTGTTCTTTGCTTCTCATTCGGGCGAGGATGGCGAGCATAGCCGGGGTCGGGTTGTTGAGTGAAGTGTCCAATTTAGCGGAAGAAGGTGCGGGCTTTTTGTTGGTGTTTGAGGAGGTTGAAGGAGCATTCCTCTTCCTACTAACTTTGGGAGACGAACTGGCATCACTGCTGCTTCCTTCTGGCGAAGACGCTTGATTCACGTTTCTGGTTGTTCTAAAAAATATTTTTTTAAACAAAACATTCTCTTTTTAAAATGAACTTTTAGTTTTTATTTAAAATGATACCAAATTTATGCGAAAGTTTTAGACAAGAATGAAAATCATTAAATCAAAAATCGAATTTAAGAACTACTTTAAATTTAAAAATATTGCCCAGAAGGAAAATAAAAAATAATTAAGTAATCAAGTTTTTACCGGTTAGTGACTTTGGGTGAGCAGGGCTCACGACCCTTCTTTAAGCTCGATTTTGCTCTCTGTTTCACTTGGCTGACTTTGTTCTCTGGCTCTTCTGCAGGCGGAGCCGTAAGAGCTCGTTTCTTAGCGGGACTAGGCACCCTTTGACCCGATAGACTTGGAAATACGAGAACCCCATTGTCCGCGAATCCACCTTCTTTGAGACCTCTACGCAAAAGGGCTCGGAATTTGTCATAATCTGGTTTCTCATCAAATTTCAGATTGGCCACCATTTCCACAAACTTGACTATCACTCCTGAAAGACAAATAAATAAACGTATTATAGTATATAATATTAATAAGGGATATACCAGGAGCATCTTTAGCTGGGAAACAGTGCTTAATGAGAAGCGGAATATCCGCCATGTATTTGTTCTTTTGGCTGGCAACGTATTCGGTATTGGCAAGATTATCTTCCCAAGGAAGACGGCCGCAGACCCATTGCAACAAATTATAGGCCAAAATCTCGAAATCACCTCGCCGGCTATTAGCTATTAAAAATACAAATACAATTAATACTTGGTTCAATAACATAGTAAAGCTATCATACAAACCTCCAATATGGGCATCTCGACTAGTAAATTCGATGGTGCCGTTATGGGCCTTTCTTTCGTCCGGTTTATACTCCCTATGAACTCCGTCTACAGCATATTTGCACGCCAATCCAAAATCCACCAACCAGACCTTGTAAAGAATGTTAAAAATAAATTTTAAAGGAAAGAAATGAAATGTGCATACCTGATTCTCACTGCCTTTTCCAAAGCCCAGTAAAAGATTGGAGCCTTTAATATCAGCATGAACGTACTGCTTGTCGTGAATATATTCTAGGACATCGATGATTCTCAATCCCAGATTGATGACAGTGTTGAGAGGAAAACGCCGCTTAGCAGCATCAAAGAGCTTCTGAATATCTGTACCGAAGCGCTGCATTATCATAAAACGATATTTTTCGCCTCGGTACTCGTGGGAGCCAGAACCAACAAATCGGGGCATTCCTAGGAATTTGAGCTTCTTGGTATCCATCCATTGCGTAACTGCATTTTAAAAATGAGATAATATGATAGTTATAGAATAAAGTTTTTTCTTTGATCTACTCACTCATATCTGATTTGGCTACACGAATGTAAAAGTTCATCTCCACAAACAGTGGACCGTTTGAATGAGGTTCCTAACAAAAAAGCAGTTCATTATAAAAGTAATTTATGATTGGCTCAAAACTTTAACTTACAATTTTGATCACATAAGGCGCATCATTCACTGATACAGGCTTGTCAATACAATTAGATGCTGAGAAAGTAAAAAATGAGATAGATTAGAGAAGTGCAATCATAACACAAAGTTGACATCAAGAGTACCTGCATAGATCTCCCCAAAGCCACCAACACCGATGGACTTGCCAAGCCTCCACTGCCGTTTCTGAATGTCAGATAGGATTTCTCCTTCCCTAATTGGTTCTGGCAGCTTGTGGACTGGGGCTTTCTTCTTCGCAGCTGGTCTGGATACTGGCTTTGCAATTGTTGCTTTGGGTGGCATGGTTGAAAGCAATACTTGTTTGACTTAATAAGTTTAAGTTCAGAGACTTTCCAACCAACGAGATTCGATTGAAATTACAATGTCACTTTTTACACACTTATGAAACGCAAAAGAACAAGTATGTGCAACAGTTGCCGTTACGAGGATTTTTTTCAGTGGAATCAAGATGTATTACCATCCGTAAATATTGGTAGGAAATATACTGAAGAATAAGACAACATTACATCACAAACTACACGATATAGGGGTGAACTAGAAATTAAAACGACAACTTCGCCGTAATAAAATGGAATTTTAAACCGCCATTGTTCCTGTTGACTTTCAGGGACACCGGGCGACGTTGTCGGATCTCAAAATGAAGAGAACTCGCAACGGTTGAATACACATTTTTCTTTACCTCATCACATGACTTATTGATTTATTGATATCGGGTAACATAAAAAAACAGCGATTTCATTCCGATGGATTTAAATAATAATTTCGCATTTTTTCAATAAAATTTTAAACCAGTACCTGTTTTTGATTGATAATCATTTATTCACTCTCTATTTCAGGCCGTGATTTCAGACGGATTCCACAGGCGACCAAGGTCGTCTACACGAGTTTTACACCACCTTCAAAGTTTTACCTCTGCTATTACTAGACTTCCTTGTAGAGAACGATGTAGTTACACAATTCTGTTATTGCGATGAATCCAAATGATTTACTGCAGACTAAACAAATCCCTTCGAGCTTGATGAATGAATATGATGTAAACTTTATGAATATAACTAAAATTCTCTCGTTTCTTTCCTTAATTCTTCTTAAATAAGTCAATTTACGGCGCAATACAAGTGGGAAAAAAGGAAAGTTTGAATGTAAAATTACTTGATTCATTTCAGGGTGATAAAAGCAGCTGACGTAAAAAAAATAACAGTAAATTTCAACAAGAACTTTAGGAACGTGGCTGAGAAAATTAAGTTTAGCTGGAAGTTGACTATAATAAACAGCTGCCGCTGTTCTATTCTATAAATTTTACCAAATGAGATGCAAATTTCTTTCAGCGCGCATCAAGTCCGTGACAAAGAGTGTAATCGCTGGATCCAATTCACTCTTCCGTACGTGCGAACGAAAATAAAAAGGCGTAGCTTAAAGTTATAAATAGAGTCGCTCATTTACATAAATGCATCTCATTTGCTTCTGTTTTTAATAACAATAAGGTTCGTTGGAGTATAAAACTCGGCAATTTCCCAAAATAGATGAATCAAAAACAACAACGACATGAGAATCATTTATTTTTCCTGGATTCATTCCTCTTGACTGGCTGTGTCCTAGATTCCCAGCATGATATGAGCTCTTATCAACATCCAAGACGCAGATACTGTCTGTCTGTCTATTTATAAATGGCAAAAAACAATTGACTCGGCTGAAAGCTAAACTTTTTATTGCTGTTGATCCGGAAGGGATCCGACGTCAGCAGCAGCAGCCGCCATCAGGTGTCTCGGTAGAAGCGTAGTTAGGTATATTATTGCGCAGCAGCGTAGCACAAGTGGGTACTCTCACTCGTGACAGGATGACGTCAGTACTATAGCGCATGAGGTCAGGGTAAATCTTAATAGAATCATTGCAGCAACAGCATCACTTTGTCTTTGTCCTCCCTCTTGTTTCAGCGTGGGATCCTCCCATATCAATTCTAAATGAAGGAATAGCAACATACCAATATAGACATCGCAAAAATTCTTCTTTTTTTTCAAACTTAAATTTCCAGTTTCTGATTGTCTAATGTTGCATAGTATACAACGTTTGTAATGGAATACAAATAAATCGATGCCAATAACAAGTTCCCCTAAATCTTGTTATAACGAAAAGGTTTTTCCCCTTTGATCCTTTTATAGAATTATTATATTAGCTAAGGAAAAACAACATTCTTTTATTTACGCAAAGAGAGGAAATGGACACTTATAGCTTTGCCAAGTCATTGATGGATTGAAAGAATTCAGGTCAAGTAGATCCGATGATGACACGTTCAATCCCGAAGGAATATCCGGCAACTGTCCATCAGCAAAAGTTAAAATTGATTGAGGATGACGAAGAATTCTTAAGAATTAGGAATAAAGATCATATGGCGTGATGCCTTAGGGGATGAATGAATTATACAATCAATCCAAGAACGTTTAACCTGAGGGCAACGTCGTGATCAAAGAAGTATATTAAAATATGGAATATAGAATGACGCAAGTGAGTTTATCATAAACAGTTGGCGGGGAAAAAGAAAAGATCCATGTAAGGAAATGGTGAACCAATTTGTTTGTGTTTCCACGTGGATTGAGACTGGTGAACTCGATAATAGATTCAGGTTGGTCATGTCTCCATTAATGGACACGGTCACTATCAATTAATTCACTCCCATCGAAGTTTCTATAAATCAACAAAACACACCTAAAACAAGTCAGCTGGAATAAAATATTAAAATATACAGAAAGAAAGATGAAAAATTGGTGAAAAAGAACTTGAGACGGAAATCTCTCGATTACAATCGGCTGACCGCGCCTTTTAACGTGATGACGACACTCACACGGGGGAAAAAAAACGAAAAAGGAGCCTTACAGGATATATTGTGTTGTGATGCAAGTTTTCAGCACATCGTACATTACGGAATAGTTAGATCCATGATGATTGAGGTTTTTATTTACGTCAATATTGAAGAGCCGCAAATTATTAGTTTAAAACCGTAGAAAAATCGTGAAAAATTTCAAATTACATTATTTGAGCTTACGAGTTGACAATATGCCCCCATATACTATAGGTAGTTGTAATCCTGTAACGCAGGATCCGGTCAAGTGTGATGCAGTGGTGACGCATCCACAACACTCGACGTCGTCCGTTACTCATACAACATTTGAAGGGGGTTACGAACGATTCCCCCTGCTGCTCTCAATAGCTGACGTCACTTTTTTCAAGAGGGGAAAATTGACAGCTGAAAAAGGGATCACTATGGATTATCTACGGACATCAGCAACCATAGCTTATTAGTCACCTATTGAGGTTTTTTTCAGAGCGTCGCTGCTGGCCCTCTTGGATTGTTGTCAGGATTACAGCACACGTGATCGACACACTCCTGCGTCTAAGCGAAAAGTAAAAAAAAGGGAAATATATTTTTGGAGGGTGAAAATAATAATAAGCCGATGTGCTGTATGCATCGTGAGTCATCCCGTCCATCAATCCGGCTTCCCTCCACTCCCGGACGACGCTGACGCCATCACCCGGGGGTTTCAAATTGATCCGTTCCTGCTGTTGCGTAGTAGTACATATCCGACACAACTAATTAGATATAAAAAATACATAGTAAGCTTTTCGATCTATATGAGTAGGATTTCCGGGTCGGATGTATTGTAAAAATCGAGTTTCATTCTCGCTCAATTGAATTTACTTTTGTAAATCACATTTGGGATCTGATAGGGAAAAAAAATCTATCAATGAGTTTTGTACAAATAGATTATTTGAAACAGCTGTTAAAACACGAAAGTCTGGATGTTTAATGAATTGGGTGAAATCGCAAGTAAAATGCTTTCGAATAAAAATGTGACATTTAAAAAAATAATTCTACATAATGATGGGGGAAAAAATATAATGGCGCTACCTACATTCTCTTCTTTTAAAATGATAAGTTGGATCATTAAGGATATAAGCAATAAGAAAGGCTTATGTGCAATAACAAGAAAGTCTTGTTTTGGGAATATATCATCAGCATAAATAGTGGACTTGAAGGATGAGAAGCTCGGTCATAAAAACTGCTGCAGACTCCAGCATGCCTGCCTGTGACAAGCCAAAGGGGAAAAGAAAAATGAAGGCTATCGAGCCCTATTATGATAATAAACTGTTTCTGCCCTTTTCCGGACCGTAAAGGCCGCGATGAGAGTTAAGCACCTCACTGAAGACGATGATGCTAGCCATTTTGACATCCATATTTGAGCGCGCCGTGGTGTGTTTAAAATAATCGGATTTCTTCGTATTGAAAGGATCAAAATTTTTCTGTCGAAAATGATGTTGCAGATAATTTAACGTGTCTTTTAACGCCGATCATGATTCAGAGAATAAACGCCTATAAGGAAATGTTTAGGGCGCCGCCAATGACGCCCCAGAATATCGTCCCTAAATTGGAATAATCGAGTCCATTTCCCAGAGTTAACTTTGAGTCATAATCGTAAAAGGGTTGAAAGGCGATCCTTCATCAATCCGCAGCAGTAAGGGAATATACCATCATCATGGTGTAATTTTAGACGAGGACCAGGGGTGAGTTCCAACTAGACTGATTAGACTACTACCCGCAGGAATTGTAAATCCTCTTTCCTAAGGTTTCAAATTTAATAACCAAGCTCTTATTAAAAATGAATAAGCAACTAATGAAAATGTTGAACAAGTAGTGAAATCAACTTGAAGTGAATGAAATTCGTAAATTGCGTCATGTGTAAAAACACACACATTTAATTGATCTTGAATTACATGAAAATAATTGCTTCCCAATCTCTTTGTAGAAATCAGTGTTCTAACTGCATAATAACGATGATTCACTCTGCCAAAATAGCCCCTAACCGAGGATAGTGATCAACCGACTTATATGGTCTCTCCCTCCCATTATTTGCATCCCATCAAAAAGCCGGAAAAAAAATCTCTCACCCTCCTCCTCCTCATCATTCACTGCACCAGGATCAACTAGGGGAGACTCTTATCATCTGCTCTAGGCAGCACACACACACGATCCATTCTTCATGATTCCTGTGTGTATGTGTACGTAAAGGGAACTCCCCTCTATCTATGACTCACCAGCACGCACAGTCAGGTAAACACACACAAACACACAGCCATTTACTAGATAATTTTTATTTTATCCACAAAGAACAAGATGTACAGACATTTTCCCTTTTTTTAAAAAAAGGCACACCAAATGGGCAGACAGATTTTTCTTTAAAATAAAAAAAGGACGAAATAAGATTCTGTGTGTTTTCTTAAATAAAGGACGATGATATAGCTGCGGCGACTAGACACACAAATGACATTGATTTATTTATTATAAAATATAATGCTCAAACACGACAGCTGGATTCCATTTCGGAAGGAGATTGGTCACGATGATGAGCAGCCCCTGGTCGATGCCAGTGATGGCGTGCGGATGCTGCATTCGCCACTGACGGAAGGATCCTCCTGCAGGATTCGGGAGCAGAGTCATCGACGGATGCTGGAGTTTCGGGCGCTGATCTTGACTGCGAGAGTGATGACTCGAATTCCAGAAGCTGTCCCATAAAGTTGAGGTTAGGGAGAAATGATGGGACGACGCTGTTTCACCATACTGTAGGCCTCCATGAGGCTTAGGGAAGCGTGCCGCATCAAATAAGCGATGGCGATCGTCGGCGAACGTGAGATTCCGGCGTGACAGTGGACTAGAACGGCGCCTCCACCGCTCAATCGGGCTTCATCTAAAAAAAGAGAGACAAGCATCTTAGTTAAAAGGTTCCCCAACAGGCCTGAAAATAGATCCCTAGAGGTATATTTTTAACACTCTCCTAGCCCCTCTATTCCGGAATCTTTTAGTCAATTGAGGGCCAACACAGAGAGAAAGAGCCCCCAAGAGTGTTTAAACAAAAAAGAAAAAAAGAAAGTGACGATGACTCACGCCCCACTCGGCGGGAGGAAAGAAAGAAAAGGGGCTGGATTGCCATCGATCCTTAGTGAGAGAGAATCCAATACACACATCTGCTTAGAATCTTTTCACCCAATTATTTCCGTTCCCAACGTCTCAATTTCACACTATACGAGAGAGACGGATGGATGACTCATGTGGATGATAACCAGCTGGAGCACAAATGGTGTTTTGAGCACACATGGCCAACACATATATTTTTTTTCAGGGTCATAAATGTAGAGCAGTGTGAATCAATTCTTATTCCTTTTTTTATTGTGTTTTTAAAAGTATTTTCTTGAGCGTGAGTCATACTTAAAAAAGAAAGAAACAAGTCCCGACCGGAATGCTTCACGAAGCGTGAGTACAACCAAAAGGGAAAACTATAGAGTGTCAACTTCCCGGGGAGTCGATGATGATGACTCACCGCCCGCTCTCACAAAAGAGAGAGAGAGAAATAGGCAAAAGACAATTTGACAACCCCGTTTTTTCTCTCTCTATTTCTCACAGGACGTGAAGCGTGAACAAAAAGAACGAAAGAAAATATCTTGATGGGAGTATATCCATCAAGGATATCCTTACTTGGACCTCACGTGACTTGTATGTCTAATTTAATCATTCAAAAAGAAAAAGGAAAGAAAAGAGGTTGCTGAACCTTATTTACCTATGAAATGATAGGCGTCATCGAAAGTATTGACGGAGGTTCTGTTGACCGGAATCCGCAGCCGGAAGCTGTTTGTAAATGATACTAGTCCGCTGATCCGACAAACAGGACGGAGGAGGGCAGGGCAAATCGGCTGTGACGTTGAGGACCCTAGAGATACCCAATCGGGCCAAAGTGGGCAAATCCAGTGCGTCCCGACCATTGCCTAAATACAGGTACGGCAGGATCTGAGTGGTCGGATGCGACTCTACATCCGGAGACGAACCGGAAGCGGACGGATTTGGATTAGATGAAGTGCTCTCCACTAAGTGCGGGAATCGTCGCTGGTACTCCATCAATCCACCTATTACAAGATATTAGTTATTAAAATAAGGTAAAAGAGGCAAGTCCGTGAGTCATCCATGTGTCATCCGAACGCTAAGAATAAACTCCCCTCTCCCTTCTAGTTTTTTTTTTAAACCCTCCTCCTGTATACCTCTTTTCAATAATATCCCCCTCTATAGATCTATCTTATTGTTATGATGAAACTAGGGAGAAGAAAAAAAAACCGTTAAATGAAAAATACCGGAAAGGAGGAGAGGCTCTTTATGGTCGTCTAACAGTGCCGAAAGAACGACGTAAAGAGTGCTAGATGGTGAGAGACGCTCCACTTCTGTAGAACAGTCGTCGTAGATCACAACTTCTTTGATGCTCCTTCGGCGCAAGAGATCCTTTCCTTCGGGATTGGTGACTAAATCAGCGAGCTGGAACTCGGCCGCTTTGGAAGTCGATTCCGATTCCATCGATCAGAACAATTGAGGTTGAACGATCCACTCAAGTGGGACTGATTGTAGGCCATAAAAGAACGGCAATCAAGGACGACCTGTTGTCCACTTCCAGTTTTAGCGGCCAGCTGCTCTGCTGTTATCAGTTTGGTCCGTTTGAGGACAAGTTGGCGCTGAAGAGTATCCGTCGAATTGGGGCTGCTGGGCAAGGAAATGGATAGAGGAAGGCCCAAACAGCATCTTTTAGCTGGCGATTGAGCCTTTGGTGGATGTCCCTCGTCCATATCGATGGAACAAGTGGAGGAAGACGTGCTGCACGAAGAAACGGATGATTGACTACCGCTTGACACTGATCCATTGCTGCTTGCTAATGGGTAGAGGCGTTTCTGTGGCATCATCAGTGAGACCAAGGAGTCCTCTGACTGTTGACTGGGAGCCGTTGTGGTCGCAGGCTCGCTGATGCTCCGGTTGAACGTCAATCGCAAATGACTCCGTTCTAAACGAGTCTCTGGCAACATGGCTGACTAATTCACCTAGTTAATTAATGAAAAGAAGAGAAAATTAGATACAATGCCACAGCAGATACGACGCTCAAGGTTGTCCTACATTTTACATTAAAAAATAAAACCAGACTTCCTTCCAATAATGAATGAATCATCATGGCGGAAGTGGAATGTGACGTGACATCATGGCCAACACATTTCCGGCTCTTTAAGGAAATTATTAAATAGAAAAATCCCCTCACCTTTTTCCACCGGATGACTAAATAACACTGTTCACCACAATCCAAAAAAAGAATAAAACTATGACGATAGATTATGTGTAAAAATAATTTAGAAAGTAAGAGAGGCGGAAACACACTGGACCTCTCTGTTCGAATGCCTGGGAGCGACTGAATCGTGCCGAATGCCGAGCTTACTAACTCACCGCATGCGTTGAGTGGTAGCAGACGACGAGGCGGCATCTATCAGTTTGTCACGCCATTTCGTTTTTTTTTCGGATTGCGTAAAAAGACAAATCACTGTTTTTCCTACTCTATCTCCCTTTTTTCTGTTTCATGTTTTGAATATGTAATGATATAATGTGGTCAATGTTTTTCTTTTCCCCTATTCGGTTCATTGCTTTCATTGTAAGCCACCTGGCGGCAGTGGCGCAGCAGCTGGCAGCCGGTCGATGAGTCATGCATACAGCGGCAGTCCATACACACAGCAGTACTTCCCCTTTCGGCTTCTGCTGGCTTTCATAAAGGACATTCCCTCCTCGCGCTCTTTTTTTCGTGACGTCATCATACCTTCAAGGCCGTACAAAACTACGGGACGTTATTCAAGAATGTTTTCACTTCTTAAAATACATTTCCGTCATCTATGGGGTACGGTATAAAATCAATGATTGCATTAGGTCTACTGATTCTTTCTCAATTCCCCCTATTACTTAACTATGAGACAATATTTGAGTCACATATGTTGATCAAGACTTGGTCATTAACTTTTCTTTCTATTGCACTGTACCAATGTTGCATGTACGGGATGGACAGTCCGGTTTTTTTTTGTGAATGAATCACGCTGCGCTGTTTGTTGTCATCGCTGCTCCCCCACGCTTTTGTGTGCAACGAAGGGGGACGAATTGTCATTCATGGCGGTCTATGATGAATCAACTGAAATGACGATGTTTGTGTTTAGAGGGAAACAATCAGGATGAGGTCACTGGAAAAAGAGTTAGTCACTCAAAAATCAATACACTGTTTAATTAGTTTACTCCTTAGGGGCGATTGAGTAATGTCAAACGTTGATTGTGACTCATTCTATTGCAATCAAAGTTGAATAATTTAGGAAAATTTAGCTCACGGTCATTTTAACCTTTAAATGTCATTATCATAGCGATTGCCATCTGTTAGTCATAGGCTTACAATAATACAAGATAACAATGTTACTCCTGACGTCATTATATCATTATAACCTTAATGTATGTAGATTACTAAAGTAGTTGCGCAGTAACAAGATAATTGCGGAAGATGTATATTTCTTCTGCCGGAGAAAGAGACACACGATTACATAATTGTTTCATTATAGAACGGCTATATAGGAAGCTAATACGACACTAGTTACTACACCGATGCGAATGTTGTCTTTTTAAAATTTTGTAAAATAGTTGGTAGATAGGATAATATTTTTTTTTTCTTGATGGAACGTCGAGTAATTAATGATAATGTTTAATAGAATTACGTCGAGTGTGAAGTACAGATATAGGATTTTCTTTTACTAATCAAGAAATCCTGTCTTGATGAGTTTCTCCAGGAAGAATTTGACGTCGCCGAGCTCTGCCTCTTTGATGCCCAAAGAGGCAAGGGCCGTCATGTCCCCGGCCTGAACGCCCACAAAGATGGACCGCAAGTGCTCCAGATCCGAGCGCATCAGACGAAGAGCCGCTCCAAAATCGCCAATTGTCTGGGATTCTATTATTCAAAATTTAACAATTAATTTGAGCAGTTTACACAACCACCTTAATAAGTAAAAGAATGGCTCGGAATTGCTTTGATTGTTTAGAACTAAGTAAAAGTCGTAAAAAGTCCAGGAAAAAATGCCAGGAGACAAATTAGTTCAACCTAATTAACTCGCTACTATAAATGTGTAATCAAAATAGAAATTGGTCAGAGGTCCTTTTTTGATAAGCAGATTCGTTTAGTGTAGCAATCGAGATTTATTAAATAGCGTAGGATATATTAGTTGAGTCAATAAAAGACTCATCGTCTATTTCAAGGACCAACCTGTAATATTTGCTTATGTTTACAAGGCCTTTCGATAGTGTTTATAACGCAAATTCATGCTAGTACTTAATTTTTTATCATATAAAAGATTGTGAATTATAAAAGCTTTAAGTGCTTCGCTATAATTGCTAATTAAGAAAGATATCAAGTTTTTTTTAGTGTGATACTGAAATTAATTTTATCATCCAATCATTACTCCACCCATGTAATTCATTAACATCTCATTTTTTTTCTAATACTAAAAGAAATTCATTAAGACAAAACTATTGATATTTGAAATACCAGATAGGGCGATAGCGACGCGTTCAACTCCCCCCAGTGGCTCCAGAGCGTTTCGAGCTTTATTACCGAAGAGTTTCTCAAGAAAATCCGGCCCGTGACTGTTGATCAGAGACTGTAGGAAACTGGCTGTTTCTTCCACGGGCGGTCGCTTGGCTACAATATTTAATTTAAAACAAATTTATTAACTAAGTGATTAGTAGTACGGTCGGGGTTTTTTCTTTTCCTTTTTCATTACTGGATACTAATGTGAAGCAGCTTTAAGTTAAAATTAACAAGACGATGCTAACAAAACAATGGTTACAACTTCCTTTTGAACATTTCGCGCTACTCTCTCCTGCCATCTTGTGGTGGATATTGTAACTTCTTCAGAAAACCCGATCAATAGAGCGGCAAAAATGAAAAAAAGGTGTCGCCACAATTTACAGAAAAAAGCCCCATAAACTTGATGCTTCGCATTAGTATAACTAAAAGCACTGGCAGCAAACCTGCAAACAGATTGCATGAACCCAACATAAAAATATTACACATCCAAGTATACTGGATACATAGAAATAAATTGCGAGCACCATAAAAAAGACGAATACGCCATACGTATCACGCCAAGATTTTTCTTCACAATGCTCTCTTTTTAATTTCAAGAACATTAAATGTTTAATAAAATTTTACAATCTATCTCAACAAAGACACGAAAAAGTATCCCACTCATCTTTAATCCTCATCACGCTACCCTATTTAAAATGCTGTACATATGCTCAAATGGTGGACACGCACCTGGGCCATGTATTCATGCAGGTGCACGATACGATAAATAATTTATAGGTTTACTTTAAAAGACGACCTTTTCTGATATTTCAGCCATTTAATACTATTTGCGTGCAGAATTTCCCATCGTCTTTTGGCTGTGATCGTGAGAGATATTATTGATCGTGAGCGCCATCTGGTACGGTAGCGAGACAGGTGCGCGTCACTATAATATTCAATTTTTTTTACTGAGACCAATACAATTCGTGCATACCTCCCGCTCCCTCAGGACTTTGTGTCGCTTTATTTTTCATTGCCCATTCGGAGAAAATATATTACTGATAAAATTTCGTTTAAATCTTTTGTTTGGGACAAGGGGAACTGCAAGAGGTAAAGAAATTACGAGGTTCCTTCAGGCTTAACTTGAAGAATCTCTCAGGTCTCACATAAACTTTTATATGAGTTTGAGTAAGAAGTTCATTGAGCTTGTTAAAGAAGACATGAAAGAAGATTTTTACCTGCAGTACAGAGGCGTAGATCTTCGTCGTATCTGCCAAATAATAGTTAAAAAAACTTTACCATTGTCTCTCAAGTCAATTAAAATCCCAAAAGTTTATACACGGCCATGTCTACCATGTAAAAACGGAAAGTTTATGCACAAGGTTTTTTTTAATTACCTTTTATGAGACCTTTCGGTAACGAAAAAGACCTTACAATCAAATGTCTAATTATTTTTTTGAAAATCGATTTTTGAACTCATCTTACTGTCAAAAGTCTGAATCAAAATTATTTCAAAGAACTCCAAATGTAAACTTTAAATTATATGATATGATTTGAATCAGCATCTCTTTGATCTTCTTAATTTGTATGAATATTTTTTACCCGTCAGGGCAGTCGGCAGCTCCGTCGCATAGGTACTGAATGGAAATGCAGGCTCCATCTCCGGGACATTTGAACGGCTGCATTTACATTTACATAACATTAGAATATTATTCCCACATTCACTATTAAACTAGATGAAGAATAGCTTACCTCGTAAGGATGACAAGGATCACCTATGACAAGAAAGAAAACAAACTCATTATTTTAATGGAAATTCAACATCTCTAATTGCTTAGACATAGTAACAATGCCAAGACATGAGGAGCTTGGGACAGTGTTAGCGGTGTATGTGATAAACTCTACTAAACTTATTTCATTACGTCGGCTATCTGCCTCAATAATCAATAAATTGAATTTATAGAAAAAAATCTGCTGAAGCCAGAATATCACAGGTTTGTTTGTTCAACGTGTATCGTATCTGTGCTCCAATTTTCATTCAACGAAATATCACAACAAAGAAAAAAGTAAACAGTATTCCCGGGCAGAGATTTGTGGTATCAAGCGTAGTTGTTTTTGACTTGTATATAAGGAAAATAGGTGCTTTTTGTTTCTATGAAGTTGCAACGGTTCCTAACGATGCGTGATCAACAGGAAAATACAAGACAATCCCTAGAGTAGCAGTAATACCATGGTAATACCGTGGAATACATACAAGTCACGAACGATCTACCCACTACCCGGCCACTCAGAAGAGCCGAGTGATCGACGACGATTCATCCGCCCCTAAACTGGAAATGTATGCAAATCAAATTTCTGCTACTTTGAATGGCTGCATCTTCTAACTGCTACATATTCTAGCTACTCCCAAGATATGACGCAGATCGGGATCAAAATTTTCACATTATTCTGCACGTCGTATGCATTATTTGATTTCCTGTTTGTCAATTTACTGACTGAAGAACTCATTTTTTAGATACAAGGATTCTATTTTCCGCTACACTTCTCAGAGCCACAAACCAAAGGTATTATAATTGCTGCTGAAACTTGAAAGAAACTACTAGGTTTCTAGGTTGGTGGTTATTGGAATAATCAACAGGAGCTCGTGAACTGTAAACGATCCTGATTCAGAGCGATGAACGCCTTTAATTAAAGTAATCAAGGGTCTGAAAAGACTTTCTCCTTTCCAACTTTTTAAGGTCTTCCATTTAATGATGCTAGCACCAAGAGGCTGGTTCTTCAATGTTGCGGAGAAACCAATTTAGCTTTCCATAAATTGACTGATTGACATTTTACAAAGGATCAAAGGTATCTTTGATGCCGTCTTTTAAAGAATCATAGCAAAATTTAACGTTGATTGACTTATTTGCGTTGGTTATCTTGAGACAAACTAAGTATGATATAAGTTGGAAATACTCGACATGTCTTTTGATCTAAAGGAAGATCCTGAAAATTTAATTTTTCGCTTCTTTTTCGATAAAAATAGGTGATTTAGCTCAGAAAACAATAATATCAAGTTGCATAGTTACTTTCAGAGTAATTAAACAATAAAGCTACCGCTCGTCATTTCTTCTTTCGTCCTTGAAAACTGATACCCCACTATTTTTTATACGGTAAAAGATATTACAATGCGCAAAGATTTTTACCATCTTTATGTAACTTTATTGGCTCTGGCAATTTGTATTTCTCGGTAAATATGGAGATTTTCAGCACTTCTTGTGTAATATAGTATTACGAATTAAGACTAATAATTATTTAATACCAGGTAATTTTTGCGCGTTATAAAAATAAGAAAAATAGTCATTAGCAACCTCAGAAAAAAATCGTTGATCAACATTATGTTTAATTTTATGATCCCTTGTTTTCCCCAAAGAACCTCAAAATTAATTTGATTTTATACTTGACGTGAAAGAATTCTATATCCTAAACTTGGTGGATGGATTTTGTATAACGAAAATTGTTAGTCTCCTCGCTCTTGTATCCTTTTAATAACTGTCAACCACATAATTGATGACATTTCCCCTTTAATATCGGTTTCTTTCCATCAAATTCTTGTTTTTCAGCTCAATCGATTGAGATTCGTACGTACTGTGTGTGCTTCTACAACGAAGCTTATTTAAAAGTATATCGGCTGTTGCCTGCATATAGGCACACAAATATAAGTGTGTCAAGATTATTGGACAAGTTTCCTATATGTAATATATAACAACCCATTATATCCAAATGTAGGTCTTGTTTCATCTCAAGTGCTGCAAGCTATATTGTTTTGGCCTACATGAGCATTCTATGGTTTAAACTTGTAATAATATTGATCCGACACTAACGATCAAGTATTTCTTTGTTCGCTTCATATAGGGTAACATGAAACTAGAACGAAGCGCTTCTTTTCTATTTATTTAATAGCGAGAAGCCATCACCATTCATCATGGTTCCAATGAGAGTGACTTAAATGTGACTAAAGTACATTTAGAAATACCTTCACGAGTCTCGAGTGAAGTTGCAAATATAATTGTATTAGCCGTTGTTATATCCAGCTCAAATGACTGTCTGTGAGCCCCAGCTATATATGGTTACATAAATATATATCAAGAAGGCACTCATGGCCCTTTCGGGATTCGGCTTTAGTGAAAGAGACGCCCCACTTGAGTCGTACGCTATAATACCGTACCGTGATGATCGCGATAACCCCGAAGCAAACATCCAATTAACAATATAGTATAAAGTAGATGGGTATAAAGCGTAAATTATTCCCAGTAGATTGGGGAGGTCGTCAGTGGTTCAGTCTAAAAAAAGCGTTCATCATATTTAAATATCTAACGCATTATACTACAAGAAATGATCTTGATCTAATACCCTCTATAGGTCACAAAAAGTGTACATAAATGCGTTGTAAACCATGGATCAACGCTGCGCTGCTGGCCTCATTTTAAAATCGGAAAAAGAATAATGTCCTACTGAAGTTTACGGCTCAAATCCAGGTAAAGCCTTCGTGAATCCAGATTTACGTATGTGGCATTAATATTCTACGTGACACACTTGATGGTTTTTAGCTGTGAAGTTTTTGTTTATGGATATTTCGTTAGGGGCAGTGTGCCTCATCTATCCTTAAAACGGACATAATCTGTGATTTTTCATTTGTAGACGCCTATACAATAACTTTTCATCAAGTTCTTTACCGGTATATAAAGCTAGAGGAAATTGCCATCCAACAAGGTCACGTATTCTAAGGGGGTTCTCTACATACATATTTTATTATTTCTTCGCGATAAACGTGAATCCCGCTTACAATTTATGATTTCTGGAAGCATTACAGCGGGTATTATAGTAAAAAAAGAAAAGTCAACTTTTGTGAGAAAATATGACAAAATAAACCGTCTTTCATACACTAAAAGGTGATAAGCTTTAAAAAAAATCCGCTAAACCATGCCCTTTAAAAAAGGCAAGAAGGGACAATAATGGGCGATGGTGTGGACGAGAGTGCTACCGCCGCTTTGCTTTTACGGACAGGTGGTCGATAATGCAATTTTTTTATAGGATTTTGTTGCGACTGGAAAAGGCTAAGCTAGTAGCTGGGCGTTGGATCGATTCTTCGTGTCACATATTTAATCCAGCACGTTTGAAATGATAAAAAGTTTATTTCACAGTGCCCAAATAATTGAAAAACTAAATAAAATACCATTAGGTTCTATAAATTGTGTGAGAGAGTTTCCTAGTTTACTTAAATTCTAACTATACTAAATGAGTTATGGTGCATATACATTTTAAATAAAATTAAAATAGACTGAACTTGCTCGTTTGAGGGCGCGATGGCGTTGAGCCTGTTCGATGAGTTTCATCAAGTCAATGGCTTTTCCAGTTCGACCAAAGAGGGCCAGAACGAGGACCAGACTTAGGACGACTGTGGTCAAACGGATCGTTGTCACTGCCGACTTTCCCCGTCGATTCACGCTGTGTGGGTTGCTGATATTCATCATATACAGTCCTCCTCGCTGTGATTAATTTAACTGTTTTCCAAAGCGCTTTTTCGTACGGTAGTAGGGTAGCTTATTCGTCTGAGAAATCACAATGACAAAGTTAGTTTGTAGGCTCAACCGGAAACTTTGCTCTTACTGTAGAGAAGCTAATTTAGTTTCTTCTGCCTGGCTTCACAACTAAATGTATGATGCATAGTGTCAATGGAGTTTCTTCCAAGTTCCGCAATGGAAATTAAAGTACATAATTGCTTGTATGCAGCAAGCTTCTATTTAAGACTATTGAGAAGGGCAGGGGTTCTTAGTTTGACTAATTTTTTTTTAATATATGTGAAGTACGGTACAATAAAAATAAATGTGTGGTAAATGAATAGCGAAAGAAATCCGATTACATCAGAGTCTAACCCAAACCAGTGTATGGAACTCCGTATAGAGATATGTATGATCCGTTTGCTTTATTATTTCATTCAAGATAAAAGTAAAGTTGTTGGATTTTTATCAGTTACTGTACCGCCCTTACAATGACGTCATCCCAATAGTGCTTCCATTTTGTAGGGGCCTGATATATTTATGTAGGCTATACGAACTAACACGATCGCGATTGACAATGTTTCTCCAAAATTTAATTATTTCTCCATACAAAGTGTTTCCCTAAATTATTGGAAAGAAGAAGAGGTGAACTCACAGTAGTTTTGATTTTTAATGTGCTTTCTGTTTTGCTTAGTAGGGCATTAAACAGAGACAGGCGCTAATCCATTGCTGTAATTTCTTGCTAAGCATAGTGTTAGACATCGTGAATTAAGGAAGGCTCCTGCACTAGGCTACTATACATAGAAAACAACACTTTAATACAGCCGCCTCTTTTATAATGTTGATTGCAAACTATTTAATATTGAAAATAGGGTTGATGTGAAGCAAGTTATAAACTTAGAGAATGAAAGCTTTTTTTTTCTAATTAAAAGCTTAATTGAATGGCGTACCCACGTATATTGTATTCTTAAACTAAATTTGACGATGGTCGTCACTTCATTTAACTTAATTCTAGCGATTAATGTCCTTTTTTGTCTCTCCTCGACTTATTATTATTGCAAAGAGAAGGCCCATGTTCCCTGATTGAAAAAAGTTGATGACGGTAGTAAGTTTCTTTCTTCTATTATATGCTAAAAGTAAAATAGGTTCTTACATTGCACTTATGCATGGTGTTGGTCTACATAGACTGAAGTGCTTTAAACTTTGCTTTTTGCTCTCTCGACTTTTGCAATGTTTCAGAAAAAAAAGTTTTTCTTTCTTTCTCTTGTGTGAGAGAGATAAATGACTCAAAGAAAACTTCGCCTAAATCGAATAAATGCTACATGAATCTCAATGGCATTAAAGGTTTGTTACCGGCAGTTCGTAATTAACGAATTTATTAAATATAAACACATTTCTTGGCCAAAATTAACAATTACAAAATAAGCGCCGCAAAAAGATCGACGGTACTTTTGTAAAATCAATTTAATAACAATCAACTAAATTTATATTCAAAAGCCATTAGGGTTATCAACTCACCTATTTGTTCACAAAATGATGGTGGGATGAATAATGGTATATTGTTGCTTTTTCTCCTCGATTCCCTCGTTTGTGAAAGCGCACAGGTGAGCTTAATGGATGTCGAATAATATATAGCCTTGGAAGAATCAAGAGACTTGGGCAGTGGAATTGTACGACCAGTAGCGTTGAAGGTACAGGAGAAGAGCTGCGCTCGAAGCTCTCCGACCTCTCTCTCTTATTATATACACCACGCAAGCAGTAAAAGTGCCCTTGTGCTGCTCCCGCTCCCTGTGGGATCCTCTGCATCAGCAGTGGCCAGCCCGGAAAGGGTTGAACCAACTCGATTGCGCAGGTGTATTTCTCTATATTCTGTACGTAGTATTATACTGCTTGATTCTCTAAAGTGCGCTTCCTTGTACACTACATGCGAGAAAAAAGACGAGAGTCTCTTTTGTTTAGAGTGCTGTTTCTTCAATTGTTATTGTATAATTCTTTAGTTCCCCTTTGCACGAAAAAAAGTTTCACAGCAACAACAAAGAACCTGAATAATAATGATGCCCAGTACGTTGTTGGGCAGCAACATCTCACCAGGCTCACTTTCTTTTTTGTTTTCCATTTTTATTTAATAGCAATGATTTGAAATTGCACTTGTATATATAGTTCTTTTATATACAGAGAATACTATAATCAGTAAGATAACTGATATTTGTCTAATACGCCTACACAAAGACACCTTTCTGTCATCCTGCAGTACGATTCCCGGAGTTCCCAGAATTTCTTACACTTATGCTGACTTATACATAATAGAATATTTGAAATATTCATAACAGCAGCACGAGTACCATCCTTTTGCAATAACTTAATGATACAAGTGCACACGTGATACATATGCGATTCAATTTGTTAACTTAAGTTTTATCGCGTTGTTAATAGTCAGTTATGGCCTAGTACCACTGCAGAGGGATATATACCGAATCCATGGGTTCTTATTAGGATTGAAAAATAAATTCAGTTCAATATCCGATACCAAAATGAGATTCTAAATTGATTAAACATGAAAAATAGCAAAAATATGCAATCCGTGACAAAATCATGGAATGGAATGGAGAATAGCCGCTTCTGGGTAATTTAAAAATGAGAAATACCGATTGTAAAAAAAAAAAATCAAGGAACATAGTGTCTTTATTAGTCTATTAGGCGTAGACCAATGGTTTGAATAAAATAATGTAAAAAGGAGTACGGTAAATCCATAAAATGATAGGGTCTTTGAAATATTCAGCAATTTACATTTATTTAATTTTATATTCTGTGAAGGTAGTGCCTAAAATAAGGGAAAAAACGGCAGATTCAGAAACCCGGTTCTAAAAGGCAGAAATTGAGCGGCAAAAACTATATTATAATATTATTTACTTAGGTCTATAAAAAATTATAGTAGAGACTACATTGTATATATTTTTAGTGATATCTTTAATGCCCTCAAAGGAAAAGGGTTCCATATATATTTTTGCTCAATAATATAACTCTTAATAGGTAGGCAATGATAGAAAGAGAGAGAACTTAAAAAATAGTGCGAGTTCTCCGTTTAAATTTCTCTTTATTCATTCTCCTCTCGGGACTAGTAAAATTTCATTTGAACTTCACCTGGATGCATGCACCCAAGACGTCGACGCGTCATGTCAACATGTTGCTGCTCCTTCACTTCAAGATGGGCTCTTGGCGTGCCGTTTCAACATCATGAAGAGTTTCGCCCTTAATGGCGAAACGAAAGAAAATGCCAACCAACAAGGGACAAGCTCATAATCTTCTAAATGGAACAAGTAGAATTCTCGCTCTATATTATTTTCACGCAGTGTTGACGCAATTGAAAATATAAAAAAAAAAGTTCCCAGAAGTACGTTTCTTCTTGGCCTCGATCCTTTCTTTTAAGATTGTTTGATCGATAATAGTCACAACTGCAACATGTTACAAACATAAATAATCAAGTTTCAAAAGATGAATTGTTATGCATGGTACAAATTCCAATGTTCAGCGGAACAAATTTAAATTTAAATTTTCAAACCAAATTATGCACGCACATTATACCTATTTGTAAGATACTTCAATATTGATGAATAATGACGTTAAACTGTTAATTAGATAGTGTAGCTATACCCTACTTTATGGAGAAAAGAGATATAGCGAAAGACCGTGCACTGCCGGTTGTTACACTCAACCAGCCCGGGGCTTGTTATTTGCAAGTCCCGCCAGCTCACATTCCTAATATGTATTTACCTTCCAAGGGTACGTAAGCCTTGTACAAAACCGCACTCTACGGAGTTCCCTTTTACTTATGTTCAGTTAACAGACATCTATAGACAGAGTTCTATAGATGGAGTTCATTTACTGTAGTCTAACATCTATACTTTCAATATACCATACTCAACATCTCTACGCGTTATCCTTTAATATCAAGAACCTACGTTTCAAAGTTTGGTCCAAGTTTACTATAATACAGCATTCTGCAGTGGGTAATTAATATACATTTAATGTGTTCCACCTGTTGATAATAGGAAATGATCTAAGGAAACACTCTTGTATACAGCTCCCATGAGAAAAGCATAACACTATACCATCGTGTATCTACCGGTATTGCATTAATGGTACGATTGCTACGAATGGTACAGTGATCTTGTATAGGATTGAAACGATTCCTACTATTTATTGTTATGATCTCAACTCTTCCTTGTATGAATGCGCAACTATAGAGTCGTTAAGGGTGAATACGATGAGTGCATTGTTATTATTATTGTCATTCATAGATTCTACACCGGTGGGCAAGTTCCTATCATGATCTGCCGCATTTGTCCTTTTATGACTAGGGCTCCTCATATCTTCAAAATAAAAGATTATACATGATGCCAAGATGCGCGTACCGTAGAAGACAAGTGTCAATCATTAGTGATGCAGAAAATAATGCGTTGATTCATCCTGTCCTACTTCCCATTTGATGTCGTTCACCCGAAAAAAAAGTTTCGCATGCTGTGAATAGTCAAAGGGTTTCAAAGAAGTTGTTTTGTATGCAAACCATGTAAACCAATCACCACGTGGTTGTTTCCCATACAGCAACATGATTTCTTCGATCTATGGTACTCCAATTCCAAAGTATCTCTTCAGCAAACAAAATAGATGAAGCTGTGATTCGCAGCATATATTTACAGAGACTGAATGATCGAGCGTGGGCTGAAGTTCTATCACGAGCATTCGTGATATGATTTTTTTTATATACTAGAGTAGTTGGTGCATGATATAATGATCATGTTTCGGGGAACGACAAAAATGCGTGGGAACTGAATATAAAGTTTCATGTTGAATATATCGTATATCTATTAAGCTATGATGGGATGTGGGCATTTCCCTTTTTCAAGTCGCTAAAATCTATGATTAGTGGTCACAAATTTGGAATTTGGACGGTGAATTTATGCGTTTTTCTTTCTTGCAACGGTTAACATTTTTGTAGGTATATTACGTTTGACAAAGGATCGTAAACATAGTGCAACCATATATCATGCAAAACAGAATCGACACTAACATGTATAAATCCGATGAATGTTTTACTTAAATTTATGATACTTATTGTTGATGTTTCGTAATGAGCGAGCTAGGCATATTATACATCGATGATAAAAATAACTATTTTGAAATTTAATTTCAGTAGTTTTTAAGTACCGTGGTACTAACTCGTAGAGCGGCTTACTTCAGTTAATTACAAGGGAAAATTACGGAATCATCATAACCAAATCACGTTGTTCTTGCAAGTGGATCCAAAAATAATCGACCGCCAATCATTTTTAGGAACTGGGCTGATGCTGGTTGTGTTATACTAATGAGGAATCGGTATCCATAATCTATGGCAGTATTATTTACTTCTGTACTGCTAGGCCTTCATCAATCCTGCGAATATACGTCATTCGCACCTTCTGTTGAAATTTCTCCAGTGCATGTACCGAACCTAATGTAACCCACACAATCCAGGGCACAATAAGGCTGCTGTTCTTATTCTATGACCATGATTGAGTATTGACAGTGTTAGGCCTACTAGTCTTATTACCTAAAACAGGCAAAGGTCACTATTTCACTTAATCATCTATAGATGTATATTCAATAAGAAACGACTTTATTCCTCCATCTAGGTCCCGCCATTGGTTCTATTACTTCATTACAGAGCCGGAGACTTAACCGCGTAATGTATGTACTGAAAATGAATTATGGATGAAGTACGTTAGAGGATCTCTTTTACCCATGTCTATCCGCGCTTAAGGGAGCTTATATTGGCTTAATCTAACAGTCAATCATTTTTTAAATTCAAAACCTTGAAAATAAACGTTATAACAAACGCCGTGTTTTTTTACACATGAAGCGCCTGCAATCAATAACCGTCAATCAAAGAATTCAATCACTTTGGTGGGGGAAAAATGAACATACAAAATACTTATATTGACTTTCCTCACGTTTCTGTATGTACATGTACATTTTAAAAAAGTAAATTTTATTGAAAGTAAGTATAGGTACGCAAATATTTTAAGCTAAATCGTGATCCCTTATATACCCCAGCCCAGTCAGCCTGTTAAATTTTTTATTATTATTATTTTTAAAAATGCACGCTTGAAGGAATTCAGTTCGCACGCTGTCGCGAAGAAACTACCGTCGATTTAATACTCTCTTTACTTGCTTCATCAGAAATTAAAAATGCTCTCTGAAGAAGAGAGGACGTCATCATCAGACGCACGAGCTACGTTAGTGCTGATGAGCTAATTCCCCGGCAATCAGTGGAAGCGTGTGGGTCGTGCACTTGGGACATCTAAGACCATACATCACTTGTGTGATACGTCAAGCAGTATCAAGAGACTTGATGGGCATTCCTCCTATTGTATTCTACTACTGATTAATGACGAGTGGGTGGAACGTAGGGAACAAAAGTCATTCAAACTTCTTTGTATGACTGCAAAACCTTAATCAACATTTGGTCCATGATTTGCAAGTTTACATTTAAGCTTGCTCCTTTTTGTTTCATACCAAAACCTATGTTAGAGTGTCAGATATTCTTATGCTTTTACTGTGGAAGAGATTAATGGGCTATATGGCAGTTAGAAAAGAAACTTAGTGCACGAGGGGCTTGGTGCTTAAGCCATCAACGTTGTCGTAATAGATCCCCTCTGGTACACGACTTTTAATTGATGGCGAGGCTATTAACGTGTTGCTCGAAGTGGAGGCGGACTAGTGGCTATCCCGAGGGATTTACTCATAATCACGAATTCTACCGCTGAGTGGTTTACTATTGCTCAATTAGGCCACCCTGCTGATATTAACAGTTCTTCTTTATGTGGTGGGTGGTCATGACTAATTGAGGTTTTTTTCTTGATCACATGATTATTTTTATTGCTAACTGACTGCCTACCTACTGCGCCAGAGATAGAAGAGCGATTTTAGGAATAAAATTTCTTTATCGATTTCCAACATGATTCAAAGAGACGAGAATAAAAGAAATCAAGTTAATTTTCTTTGTAGTTTTTTTTTCATGCTTCAGGTATTTTCGCAGACGTTTACACAAGCTTCCGGGTACAAAAGTGAAACAAAGAGAGAAAAATTGCGCTTTTTTTTAAGATGATGAGAGGAAAGTAGAGAGAAAAAACAACACACCCAAAAAACCCAGACATACGGAACACTTGGATTTTAGTTTTAACACATCAGTTGTAAGATGCTTCTTAGTTAACGATCGATTTCTTCAAGGATCACCACTCGGCATCACCGTTTGCCTTCTGGAAAACGTAATCCCGGCCGTTGATGTTCATGATCCCGTCTTTGAGATGGAACTTCCATCGATTACGACTCCTCGTAATCTGAGAGGAAAGATAACTGATAAGAGCCATTAACGTAAATGGGACGTTGCCTTCAATCTTACCTTGTCGTACTGGCAGACAACAACATTGTCAGTCTCAAAGAGGACGGATGGATCGTCGTCCGTCACATCGTCTTCAGAATTGAGAGGTTCTTCATCATTGTTGTCGTCATTGTCGTCATCGTGTTCCTCTTCGTCCCTGTCGTCTTCCTCGTCAACGTCATCGTCGTCATCATCCACATCATCGTCATCTTCCTCTGAACTGCAATTCAAAAAGTTAATAAAAATATTTTGAATATTAATTTAATTTGCATTCATAGAGTACCTATCGTCGGGGCCGTCGAGCTGCGTGACGCCGTTGTCTGTTCTCGATGCGCTTCGAGGTGCGGTCGACTACGGAAAAAAACCTTGTTAAAACCACATCTTCATTAAATTAAAACACTAATAATGCCATACATTGAGTGCGGTGTTGATGTGCTGCTGCAAGACTGTTGTGGCAATGTCAACCGGTAGGGCGAGGGCTGCAGTCACCGACGGAGAGCTGAGGACTTGCTGCAATTGAGCTCCCGCACTGCCACCTGAAATCAAAACCAAATTATTAAATGAAGACAGAAATTGTCTATGCTCTACTGTATAATGGTACCTTGCAAGGCATGAGCTGGCACTTGAACGGTAATGCTCTTTGCAGTGGTGTTGCCGGAACCAGGCTGTGGTGGGACGGTGATTTGAACCGGAACCATCCTTACGGCTGGAGCAGCAGCCGTCGTAGCGGAAGCATTAGCTGGCGCAGGAGCTGGAGCACCTAATATTGGATTTGAAAAGACCTACAGTGAACTCCTGTGTTAGAGCAGAGAGAGTTTGGACTATTTACGTGGTTTACCTGCAGCCTGCTGTTTACCTGCAGCAGCAGGCTGTGAAGTGGTGCTTGCTGCTGATGAAGCAGCTTGTTGGGCTGTAAATAGAAGGAATAATTAGGATTTTGATATGTTTCTTTGCCTCGAAAAACTCTTCTCACCTTGTGTCACTTTATTCTGCAAGTTTGTCTCGGCAGCATCTGGTATTGGTTCAATGGCCTTGCTCGCAGCTAACTTATTTTCCCAAATTTGCTTCAGCTCCAACAAAACAGCCTCATCAACTCCTTCATCGTTGAAGGATTCACGGACCCCGTTGACGACATCTTCAATAACACTCCGGTATAACTTGTTCTGAAACGTGACAATACTTAAGTTACTAACTAGTCTTAAGAGAATGTAGAATTAGCGAGTTTGTATATATTTTCCCCCTTCTTGAACGTAAAAACTGTAATAAATACCACGAGTGCATGATTGGCCGCCATTATTGAAGATAAAATACGAAATCTAGAGGATTTCGGGTGGCTCCTGCTTCGAGGAGACCGACCATTACACACTGGACTGACGCTCTCTTATATATTAGACTGGCAACGACTTCAGCGCCACCTAACAGAAGCATAGAGAAACTTGTAAAAAGGCGCCATCTATCACACACCTGTTTCATGGCAACGGTGTGTTTACTGAATTGAGGGGCTGAAGTTTTTTCTGTTTAGAATTTTGAAAGTGGAGATTACGTGTGCATAATATTCTCAAAATTAAACAAAGAAGCGTTGAAGTTTTAACATCACTACTATTGATAAAATAAAAATGAGTGAACTAATTATTCCGTCTGTGGAGGATGAAGAAGAAATGTTTGAAAGACTCTGTGTAGAAGGGTTAAAGAATAGCAACCGGAATTCTGATGCCTTGAAGTCAGTACCCAAGTTCTATACCAAAGTAAGATCCTATCACTGTTATTATTAGATAGAGTATGTATGGAGTTATTTGAAAGCAGTATACTTGTTTGAACATGTTAATTACTAAATGTCAAATAGCTTCCAGATCATGAAAGTATTATTAGCCTGAAGCTTAGAGAAGAGGCCCGTACAGCATTCCTACAAAAAAAAGAGTAAAAATCTTCTTGACAATATTGAGCTACAGGTAAGTGCTTGAATGTGAATTTTTTATACAGCTTATATAATGAACCTTTTTTAAAAGAATCTATGGGCACTTTTGGATAAGCATCACAGTCCTCCATTCTCTGGCACTGTTCAGATGATCAACTATACTGACTTCTTAAAAGTGGGAGAAATTGCTGGTCCTAAATACAAGTATGAAAATATTGAATATTTTCATAGTTGAAATCTAATCAATGCATCTTCTAACCAATCTAGATCTTTCTTTACATCAGTTGTGTTTGCCAGACTCTTACAAAATGACATACATGGTAGGATATCTACCATGGCTGTTTTCAACTACATTATGAGAAAAGTTTGGCTTCAGCAGACTAGGATAGGCCTTTCGCTTTACGACGCTACTGGCCAAGGCCTCTTAACTGAAATGGTTCTATCATATAATTTTTATGACTCCACCTAAACAGAAAGTTTAATTAATCTTCACTTATAAATGATAGGATCTAGAAAACTACATAGCAGAACTCATTCCTACATTACCACAATTAGAGGGGCTGGAAAAGTCATTTCATTCATTTTATGTTTGTACAGCTGTCCGAAAATTCCTCTTCTTTCTCGATCCTCTGAAAATGGGCAAAGTTAGGATTCAAGATATTCTTGCTTCCGGATTTCTCGACGAATTGTTAGAGGTGTATTAATAATAGTTTATCTAAATACCTGTAGTATTTTGTAACTCTTACAATGATATTCATTTAAAATAGCTACGGGATGAGGATCTACCGAAAGATGCACAAGATTCAAACTGGTTCAGCGCGCCCTTCTGCCTTACGTGTTTACGGCCAATACCTCAACCTTGATACCAATAGGAATGGCATGCTTTGTCAGGAAGAACTTCGAAAGTAAATATTTTTATCGATCTTATTTGATAAAACAAATGACTCTCTTTCTACTTATAGATTCGGAACTGGTACACTCACAAAAGTCTTCATCCAGCGGGTTTTCGAAGAGTGCATGACTTACGAGAAAGAGATGGACTACAAAACGTATCTAGACTTTGTATTAGCAATGGACAACAAGAAGGAGCCTCAGGCTCTGCAATACTTTTTCAAACTCCTTGATGTGAACCACCGCAACTATTTAAACACTTTCGATCTCCACTTCTACTTTAAGGTATTCACACGATTCATTTACTATTCATATTCACCAAGATCCTTACATACTTTAAATATTCAGGGTGTTCAAGATTTAATGCAGCAGCACAAACAAGAGGTTGTAGCATTTGACGACGTCAATGACGAAATTTTCGACATGGTCCGACCCTCCGATCCATCGAAAATTACCCTTCAAGATCTCATCTCCTGGTATTCGTGACACTTTATTTTAATTATTTACGACTGTAATTCTTAATTAAAATGCAATAGTGGATATGGTGATACGGTTATCAATATCCTCATCGATCTTGATGGGTTCTGGACCTACGAGAACCGGGAAACTATTGTCACCGATCGAACAAATCAAGAGAAACCAGAGACCAATTGAACATGGAAACTCGATGAGTGTATTTTCAGGGGAAAGGACATTGAGAAGAGTTAAAACACGGAGAGAGGAGGAAGTAACGTCACCACTTCCCCCTTTTGGACCAGTCTTTTGGCGTCCAGTGCAAGCACTTTGGATCGATGTGAAGCTTCCACTTCTCCTTGTTCTTGAGGCAATTTTTAATGGCTTCTTCATTCAAAACGAGAACGTATTGACCCTTATAGTAATTAATGAGGTTCAAGTGCTGCAGAGTCGACACAACATCTTCTTTCTTAATGCTTGTCATTTCGCAAATTTCACTAAAGCAAAAATATAATTTTATTTTTAAAATGATATCATCGTACAAGAATTTTTGAATCAAACTTACTTGATGGTTATCTGCGGCCGCTCACCATCGCTACTAGGTTTCATATTCATTAGAATATCACAGATCGTAAAAGCCCAATAACTTCGGTACGAAAGTAATCCTAAATCCGAGAGTGGCTTTTCTGGTGACCCTGTTTTACCTTCGAATTTGGAGAGTTCGTAGCCTGAAAGAATAATAATAATTGTTTAAAAGAGTACAAAATACTTTTAACTTTTGATCATACTGAATTCAATGAGGAGCTTGCCATATCCCTTCCGCTGGTAAGGCGGTAATGTAAGAATACAGGCAACATTGTAGTCTTCGGAGCTTTCCTTCTCTTTACTGAAGTAGCCAACAATGTGAAAGCCCCTCGAATCCACTTCGGTCATGACGTAAAAGAGGAAAGGATCCGTGTCATAGTAGAGCGTTTTGTGGTCGAGGAAAAGCTTGGCAAGCAAACAAAGGTTTTGAGCGTACGCTTTGTTCTTCCGTCCGTCAATTTCAAAGAAGGATATCGTTTGTTTCCGGTATATCTCGTTCCCTGGCGGATGCCTCAGATTGCATTTAACCTTTTTTTTTTTTTTTTTTAAAGACGGTTAGTATTTCTTTGGATTGATAATTGAGTTTAGTATTACCAAGTGCCTTTCTAAACATTTTTCACTCTTTCTATATTTGAGACAGAATTCGCAGATAAATATGCATGGTTGATGAACCATTTCCTGCAGGAAAGAATAGATTGTTTAAAATATTATTAAGTTAAAGTAGAGACCTTGACAAACCTGTGGGTATGGTGCGAAATACCAAGGTTTGATTCTATGCTTTCCTAGCTCAATCATTGAATATTTTTCATTCGCGTAACGACATCATCATGGTGCGTCACCAAGCTGCCCGACTGTCTTGGTCCTGGCGTTGTAGGAGCAGGAGTTGTTGGTGGTGCTGGAGAAGAGGCTTCCGCAACTTCACATATTGTATCATCTGAATTTGTATAAACAACAACGAATAGTGATTGAGTAATTGTTGAAAAAGGCAAGGAAATGAAAAATGATGACGAATTATCCATACTTGTAGGAACACTACTGGATTCGACGATCGGTACTGGTGTAAATTGAGGTACATCTTTTTCCGTCTCTGTAACGTAAGGACATTTCATGACGCATTGAAAAGGTTAAAGCATTTTTTTATTGATTTACTTATTAATTTTTTTGCTGGCGGTAACGCTGCCAACGTAGAATCATCCTTCTCGCCAATCTTCCGCTTCCGACCATTTCGTTTCTGAAGGGCTGCTGCTAGTAGAGCAGAACCATTGACAGTCAGGTCGGAGGCGCTAGATGCAGCTAAGGGTGACGATGGACGCGATGAGCCCGTTGTACCACCAATTCTTCTTGGAGTACTTGAGACCGGTGCCGGGGGCTTGAGTGCCATCTTTCCGCGGGAAATGGATTTTTCGTGTGTCTAAGAAGTCTTCTGTGACCCAATCGTCAAGGCGTTTGTTGACTAGATTTTTTTAAAAATTTAAAACAAGGAAATATGGAATAATTATTTAAATTTATTTAATTAATATATTTATAAAATAATAATAATATAAATAGTAGTAATAATAAAGATAGCTTTAAAAATATAACTTTAAAATTTATTATTATTTTTTTAAATTAAATTAATTTTTGCAGTTTCTAGATTAATGCACCACCTTAGTTTAAATTTACTCAAGATTGGCATACAATATCTTAAGAGTATACACTTACAATCAATGTAGTGGACGTAAAATAGTTTGGTGTTGCTGATCTCTTTTATGCTCAAGACTTCTGCTAATGCTGCAATAATAATAAGTGAATTATGAAGGATGTTTGTAGAGTCAATGAAAATAAAAAATAAATTACCGCCAATCCTCGGTGTTCGCATTCGTACCCCTAACCGACATCCCCTCGACAATTGATGCCTGCAAAGTTTAAAAACAATAGATTTTGTCTTAACGTAAAATTTGGTGACTAGGTAAATTCGTTACTGTAGAATCAGAAAACACATCTCTTTCTTCTGTCTCCTCTTTCATTTTGGTCAAAGATTGTTCCGTCTTCATGAAGCTCTCTTAGGAGGGGGGAACAAGCTTTCAAAAACATTAGGACGCCGCCATTTTGTAACGTGTTTTTTGCGGGGTGTGGTGGCAGAGCGCGGGCTTTTTCACCGGTTCGTTTCTGTTTCCCGCTCCCATAATCCTCAAGTGCAGCAGGTTTGTTTGGGAAATTTTAACTTTTTTTGTTACTCAATTTGCATTACATACTCTGATACTCGTAATTGACACGTCAATCTCTAAATCAGCTTTTCAAAATATTTTTCATTTACTGAAGAAATTTGATTTATATCTTGCAAAATTATGCTATGTTTTTGCATTTGATATATTGAGCTATTACGTTTAGAATTATGGTCCACGCCGGTTTTGTTGCAGTTCACCTTGGGGCAGGTACTAAAATATAAAAAAAAAACATTTTTACTTTCCTAATCAGCTGTTATCCATGAAGCTTACTAAAATTTTGTTACAAATAAGTACTTAAGTGGAAAGTAACATTAAAGTTATTTTTAAAACAATATTGATTACTTCTGTGTTACAGGTGTACACAGTAAAAAATTGGAAGGCCCTTTATAAAACATTATGCTTCTCTAGTTGTGAAAAAGTATGTCAGTTATGCTTATCTCAATTTTATTTTAATATGAAACATGTGTTTTATCTAATAGTTACACAAATTCCTTAATGTAATATATGCATACTTTTATCATTCTAGGGTGCCCAACTACTTTTGCAGGGTAAGTCTGCACTGGAGGCTGCTTGTGCAGTTCTCTGCATCCTTGAAGATGCTCCTCTGACAAATGCAGGATTTGGTTCCAATTTAAATGAAAATTGGGGAGGTGGAGTGTGATGCTGGAGCAATGGTCTCTTATGTTGATACAAACCAAACACAATTTGGTGCTGTTGCAGCAGTTAAGGGTGTCAAGAACCCAATAAATCTTGCCAAGGAAATCATCCTGTATCAAAATGAACCACGATTATTGGGCAGAATTCCACCCTTGTAATAATAATTTTACACTTCCATTGCTATTTAAAAATATGGTTTTATGTGCATCTTTATTCTTCCTAGATTGCTTGTTGGAGAAGGTGCTCACAGATTCGCCAAAGAACGCGGTGTGTGCCTTATTGATAATAGCACACTGATATCTGATCGTTCCTCTGAGCAAGTACAAAAAATACAAGGATCGCTTGGTTGAAGAATCAAAAAAGATTGTGGATAACAAATTACAAATCACAGTTCACCCCACACCAAGTCAAGTAAATATGAAAAGTTAAAATGACTAAAATAATAACAAATAAATAAAAATGTTTCTCCAAATTTTCCTTCATTAAGGACACTGTGGGCGTCATTTGTATCGATAAGTACGGCAATATCGCAAGTGCATCATCGTCCGGTGGAATTCTTTTTAAAACTCCCTGGAAGAGTCGGACAGGTTAGTTCATATAAGTCCTACACGGATACCTTCCTCCTTTATTTAATTAATTTAGTTAATATTTTTCCTCTACTAGGTTGCAATGTACGGGTGCGGTTGTTGGGCCCAACATTCTGGCCAAAAGGGAGTGGCCGTAACCACTTCTGGATGCGGCGAGCAGCTGATTCAAACAACGTTGGCTAAAACGATTGGACAAGCTGTCTTGGATCAGGGAAACCCAGCTCTTCAATTGAAGGATCTCATGAGCGACGGAATTCGCTCTATCAAACGCTCTTGAAAACGATGGATGCCAAAAAATGGGCGGCGTCCTGGTGGCTCACTATGACCAGAAATCGGTTGACTTTAATATGGCCTTTACGACCGATTCCATGATCGAGGGTTCATGACCGACAGCTGAAAGAAAACCCAAAGTACGCGTCGTCCCGGAACTCAAACGCAACTTCTGTGGCAAATCACAGATTGACTATGGAAGGATGTATTGTGAAGCTCTAGCTCTTTAAGTATACAATATCCGGATGTTAAACTCTCATCTTTTTCGCCATCCGGAGGAATTTCTTTAGCTATTTGTTTAACCATGTCATTCGTGGCTTCTTTGACGGCATCGTTGAGCCGATAGAGATCCTTTATCGATACATTCC